>CAJRST010038888.1:7935866-7973696 GCA_907169785.1 Menidia menidia
CACACACACACACACACACACACACACACACACACACACACACACACGAGTCACACTATGATGACGTTGATGATGTTGATGCCGATAAATGTCAGTTGTACGAGGTAGGGCACCCTTTTCGGGCTTCATACCAGGTGGTATGTGATAATTACTCTTGGATCCTGAGAAGATTAAAGACAATGGATCAGATGAGAACACATGTTGAGTTCCGGGTCATAAACTGAGAAGGAGACAGTGGTTCCAGACGAAGGACTGGGATAAACTGGAACTCTTTGCTGGTTGGAGAAGAATAGGAAGTACGTTTTGCTGCGACTGTGGTGAAATGCAGTGGATTAAAGCTGCACCCATGATTCTGGTAATCTTTGCTAATCCTTAGAGGACTTGCACAACTATTATTGAAGAAGGAAGTAAACTCAGATATAGTATATCATGGCATGCACAGGGTTTAGAGTAGCTTTGAGACAAATATAGAATAATAAGTCATGGAATCTATCAATCTATCACCCCACAAAGAAATGATCACTGATCAATACTAATGCACAAATTAGTAATAGTGAATCATTTACAGCTATTCATGTTTGACAATGCAATTGTCAAGTTTATCTATAAAGCATTTTATTCAATTCAAATCAAATGTCACTGAATAGAAGTAGTCTTTCAATAGCTTCATGAAAATATCTCCACTTTGAGCATATTTTTAATCATATTATATGGTCGAAATCAAAAGTATGACATTTGTTGCCATTAGTCATTGCTGAGTATGCTGGTATACAAGCTCCAGTAGAAACCTGAAACTACTAAAACCTGAAACCAATGAAATCTTGAAATTGAGCTGACTGGGTAGGGCCACTGTTTTCATACTGTTTTGTGACTGTCAAAAGACACACATCTCCATTTTATAAGAATATTTCATTCAGATTCTTGGAGATAAATTGGACTTTCATTTGGGTAAGGGTAGGAAAAAACTTTTTCAGTGAGTTGATTTATTGAATTAGTTTAAAAAAGCTGTAAAGATGTTTTAACAGATGGTTGAATGCATGAGAAAGCAAGCCCGAGGATAATCTGAGAGTTGAAAAAAAAAAAAAAGTTTGATTAAAGTATTTATTTGGAGATACATTTGTGTATGTCTACAGAAATAATACAGAAATAATTTTTAATATTCATCATTTATTACCGTGCAATAAGTCAGAAAGATTGTTGTGTAAAGTTCTGTCCATTATCAGGTATATCTGATTGTGTACGACACGGTTTTGAGCAAACTTTTAACCATCATATGAGGCAAAGGTTGGTGTTACTCAGTTAATGAACCAACACGTGACTTTGATGCCTGCCAGCTCACGACCAAATGAACAAGCTCTCAGGTCTGCTTTCTGTTACTCGTCTGATTTATTGTTGGACAAGTGACAAGTGGAACTGGAGAAGGTGATCAGGGAAGATTACGTGTGTGTTTGTGTATGCATGTAGAGACAACATAAGAGTGCACGGGTAATTTTTGTTGCCACACCTTATCGTGTTGAGGTGGCAAATATCTCAAATGACTCTTCAGAAAAGAACATTCATGGGAGCGGACGGGGGGGATTTGTTCATGGGAGGTCTTGCCTTATATGAGGAAGGCAGGGAGACAGGCCCAGGCTAATAATGGGTACAGAGAGAGAGGGAATAGTGCATTATGTAGACCGAAATCAAACTGGGTTAGAATCAAAGAGCTAAATAAAAGTAAATTACATTTTATGCTTTATGTGTGTAATCGGTTTCAGATGTGCACGATCTTCTTGATTCTTTATCATAGCATTACAGATAATTTTTCCACTGAAAATGATTTTCTAAATGGAGTACATTGTATCAACCTAATAAAAGTCTGAATTAGAAGTTTAGAGGTGAAGCTACAACTATTTAAGCCTTTCAAAAGAAGGAATCTGTGAGCTCTCTCCTCATGATGTGTGCAAACACAGCGACATGTAAATTCTAAAATAATTTGGGGGCATTTAAACCCATTTATTTATAGAAAGTACGGTGAATATCTTTGTGAAATGTTTAAGTGCTTTAACAGCGACTTTGGACATGTAATTGATATGAAATTCTAGCTGTACAGTTTGGGCCTCCATTGTTTTACTTTGTGCTCCATCGTGAGCCAAATGTGTTTAGTGGGTCACATATCAGAACAGTAGGGGTGTTCTTTCATTACCAACACAATAAAAATACGAATGTGGTTTTGTATTGTCTTTGCCCAAATGAGTGTGACCTTAAATGAAAAACACTTGACCTTTAATGTTATCTTAAGAATTGCACATGTCCCTCACACCATGGCAGCAACCAATAAGGCACCCACAGACCATGACACATGATTTTTTTCATACAGCGTTGATACAAGCTGGATGATCCCTGTTCGCTTTATCCCAGAGAATGAAGCTTCAGTGTTTTCGAAAGAGTCCCACATTTCTTATTTGTCACAGGGCAGTCATCCATTCCAACCGAGTCCATCTTCCATAAGCTCTGGAGCTTAGATACAAACAATTTTGTCTTTGCATGATGGAGATTATAATTGTTTTTGTTCATGAAGAAACAAATTGTGTTGGACAAAAATGGGACAACATTTTGTAGAAGTGTTCCTGAGCCTATGCGGTTATTTCAAGATGACGTATTCGTTTTCAGTATGGCCTGCTGAGATTTTTTTGTATACAGAAAACAATTTAGAAAAACTGACCATAACTGACAAATACATTAATAAAGTGTTCTTTGAAATTGTAAACTGATAAATGTGATTTTCAAATTTAGAAACCATCTTTCAGGGCCCTATGAAACTATTAAACACATCAGTGACCATACTAACAGTAAACATCCCTCTGTCATGTACAGAGATGTCTAAGGGAGCATTTACAGTAGCAAAAAATTTACAGTTTTTAACTCTAAGCCCCCAAAAAGTTACATTTTGGGGAAATTGTTTTAGAGCAGCTTGTCCTGTCGGTAGTTTTCAAAAACCAAACAGTACATATCCCTCTGAGGTAATGCCATACATAGATCCAAAGCTTCTACCTGAGCCATCATGAAAATGAAGACAAAAAACATTACGGAGCAAATGATTACAGTTGGATTACAGATGATCTCTGCATTAAAAAAAGTCTCTGTCCATCACAAATGACAAGAATTTAGCCTTCAGCAGAGCTGAATTGAGGGACCAACAACAACACCAATACAACCAAGAGCAACCCACAGGTAAGCTTGTTAAAAACGCTTTTGGACTGTCCCCTTGTGACAGCCATATGTTATTACTTATAGACTTGGTTGCGCAAAATCCCGGCAGAGAAGGTGCACACATGAGTGAAAACAATGAGGTGGAACGTTATGATTGGCACAGCAAGAGATATAGATGTGAAGAAAAATCTGCAGCATTTTTGCATCTAGAAATGGAAAGTTCGGCAAAGATAGACTATGACTAGTTACTTAAACTTAGACATAGTTATTTGAATCTTAGTGTATTACAACTTGCTCTCTCTTACATAATCAAATAATTTGGTAATGCAATATAGTTGCTTTATTGATTGCATTCTAATCTATTTCACACCGGGTGTCGCACTGTATATTCTCTCCCACTGGGACACATCCCTTGAACTCTCTCTGCCCAGATTATCTGATCATATTAAGGTGTTATATGGGGAGATTAGAGTCTCTGAAAATATCATTTGAGAGTAATTGAAAACAGCACTGAATAAGCTGTATTCTGTACCGTCACTGTTCTTATGTCACATGAGTGACCCATCACATTTTTTCCTTTTATGGTATTTGCACAGTACTATACTATCCAAAACCTTACTAATCTAGTTAACCATTCAAATCCCTCTTACAAAACAAACCACTCTCACCCATTCACCCTTATACAGCATGTCTATTCCTGTGATAGGCTCCACAGGTTTTCTTCCTTTTCCCTCACGTTCACGCGCAAATGGACAATTAAGGTGATTGAGTCGGAGTTGAGTGTCTTGAACACAGACACGTGTCCCTGTGAGTGAGGTTTCAAATCACTGACATACAGATTCCCAGCCTGCTCCCCATACTGAGCTACAACCACGAACAATAAGCAAAGTAGATATCCGACAGCCAAATTTGTTCTGTGAAGTGTTTCGTCATCATCAATAAGTTGATGAATGGGAGTTTTTACCAGCAGTGTGCATGCCAGCACCACACAGAACACTGAAGCCACTATGAACGCATGGGGACAATCAATATTGATCGGCTGAGGTCAAAAACCAGGGCACATACTAGGTCTCTACCTCTCTGTCACATGGCTCACAGTAAAAGCCATCTCTCCCCATCTCTGTTATTCTTTGCTTGGTTAATCTATTCAACGTCTCTTCGTGGGGCAGATATTAATCCTGTTCTGCGTAAAGCTTTTGTAGATGCTTCCAAAAGCAGAGTCTGAAAATATCAAATAGGTTTTCTTGTTCTGATCCAGAGAGTTCTCATGTTGCTACAGCTGACTGCAGCAGCATCAGGGCGACGGACAGCGGCTGATGTCAAATCAAAACAGAGTAGGCGGTGAAATAATGCCAAAGTAGAACATTGTTTGGTTCAGAAAGTTTGGTTAAAAAAAGATTCAAGATCTACGAAGCAGAATTCTCCATTGATAGTTTTCATTTACATTGTAATCTTGTGTCAGAACCTACAAATTACAGTCGAACTTGAAATGTCTCGAGCCATCCCTCTTTTTCATCCCACATTGTCATTAAATCTGTAAATGTCATCCTTTGTCTGTACCTGCTTCATCCCATTCAGGGTCACGGTGAGACACAAACAACAGGGTATTCTCACGCCCAGTGCAAGGACCCCTTTAGATGTTTTCATGTGTCTATCATGATGGTATCACTGAATTACTTCCTCTCTCTTAAGAAAATCAGTTCCCGACACTTTGTGTCTAAACTGCAGTAGGCATTGACTTTTCTTTTTTTTTTACAAACCATGTAAGACGAGGAACTTTGTTATTTCCTGATGGAAATCATGCACATAACAACATACACACACACACACACACACAAACACCGATGACGACATCACATATGGCAATAAGACGACAGCACGAGAGTGGCAGCATCCTGGCACCAGGCCCTGTTCTGTCTAATTAAAACTTTTCTGCTGCGGTGCCACTTCGGCTGCGTGCAGAGATAAAGGTCATTCTGTGATGACAACCAAACGTTAATCTGTGGAGTTAAGACTGTGCAGTTGCAACGTGCTGGTTAACACTCCACATGACCCTTTTCTAATTAAGAAAATTTCTCAGACTGAAAGTGTTGGACCATCCGTTTAGTTACACCGGGCTGTACGATTCCTGCATGAAATTCTTATTTTCAGAGTTTCATTTGACAGATTGGAAAAGTTGGGACGTCAGGTTTGGTTTAAAAAGCATGTAACAAAACAGCCGTGTTATCCTATAAAAACGTGTGACACACACATGCGTGAGGAGTACATCAATAAATATAATATTATGTGAGTAATATCCTGATAAACAAAAGCAGTAAAGGTAAAGGAGACAGCTCTCTGCTGCTGGAGGGTCAGACTGTTACAACACAACACACATTCAGCCCACAACTTCTGAATATCCTAAATTAAAAAAGGATTCAATGGCAAAAGAAATAAGCAGGTCTCTACATCATACGGTGGCTTCAAAGATTAAATATGGAATTGAGAGATTACAGGCAAAATGGGGCATGAATTTAAGCTTTATGTGGTTACCAACCTTAAATAAGAGGAATGATATCATGATTTTGACATTTCAATATATCACTATATGAAATTACCAAAGTTAGAGTAGTTTTTAGGTTTAAATAAAAAAAACTTTAATCTCTCATTATCTTTATTAATCATGTTTTACAACTCAGTTTTTTTTACTTTAGTTTGTGCTTCTTTATTAGCCACTTTGTGTGCAAAACCTTTAAATCAACAGCAAATTTGCTTTAATAAAATTTTTTGACTTTCGAATAAAAATAGTAACACAATAAGCAAACTTAAACTTGCTCAGTATAGCAAAAATGAGCAAGATAAAGATAAAGCCTCCTGGGAAAAAACAAACAACTGTCAGCATCCTTCTTTTCCACTTTCTTATTCTCTGTTTGTCTCCCTGAAAAATGCTAAGCCATGCCAAAAAACTTGATCGATAGTTGTTTTGCCCATCAGTGCTGTCAGCACACACACAAATGCATCGAGTGTACAAATAAAACGGGGAAAGTACATTCAGACCTTGTGGCATCCTGTGGAGAAGCATTACATCATTCTAAAATTCATCTCAAATCACGTCTTCTATTAGGTCACAAAACCTCATAAATAAAAAAAACGGATTAAAGCCTAAATCAGCAGAGAAGCCAAGCTCTCTGGTCATCTTATCTGTTGAGCTCTCCCTGTCACATTGTAAAGTAAAGACCTCTCTTTGCCTTTACTACGTCCTCCAGTCCTACACAGCAGACCACATCAAGGGGAAAAATGTCCAACTTTTTTTGCACATATGACTTTAAAACCTCTTAAAACAATATATATTGTAGGCATGATTTTAGTCCAAGAGAGGGACAGGACTGTAACTAACTGCTTCAAAAATTCTGGTTTCAAACTCGGAAAAATATCATATTTTCAAGTCTCATATAAAATCATCCATAAGCAGAGAACAGTGGTTAAAGAGTGTTTACCCCAAATTTAAAATCCCTGATGCCTCTCAGAGGGATGCACTAAATATCAATCTGCTTTTCGAATTAACCTAAAGTTACAGACAACAAACCTGCATAATAATACTAATATGAATAATGATAACAGCAAATGGTGCTTTAATAACTCCCTGAGCAGAGAAATGAAGCTGCCTACTTACCATCACTTCAGATGTCCTTCGCTTTAACCCAGTGCACATTCAGTTTGTTTCAATTCTGTATATTTGAACTATATAAGGAAAAAATAAGAATAAGAAATAATAGGAAAGAATAATAAAGGAACTAGAAGAAGAGCAATTGCGCTGCACGAGATCCTGTCTACTGGTGGACTGTGCGCGAGCCCTCAGGTCGTGGCTGGGCGCGCGCCCGCTGCGGAGCTATATGTTCCCACTGAGAGGCTGGCGCGCGCCTCTCCGGCACGCCAGCCTTAAATCCAATCAGATTCAAATTCACGTAATAAACCCACGTGTAAAGTCTCGCGGTTTAGTTCAGTCAATGTTTTATTTGATTTAATTTGTAGCGGAATGCAGACTCGTTCATTTTCAATTCACACTTTGAGAAAATCCCTGCTTTGTTGCAGTCATGTTAGGTAACATTTTACGGCCGACAAAAATCAACGAGTAAATTACTGTTCATTAAATATGGATCTAATTAGTATTAATGTTGATTTTCCTTTCATACACAGCAGGTAGAAAATACTGGTAACTGTGGCTGCATCAGTGAAGTGAATCTATGGGAAGACAGACAGCAAGAGGAGTGGATTTAATAGCTGAAGCTAAAGTTTATTTTATGTGTCTTCACAAACAATTCATCTTAGTTAACCTTAGTCAAAAAGGCCAGGAAGAGGTCTGTGATGGCACTGGTGTGAGATAAAGGTGTGAGGCTGCATATGACTGAGAGCAACCAGTAAAGAAGCAGTGGTCAGTCTCATGTGCAACACTGCAACAGGAATATTAGTGCAGTGGAAAAAACATTCTCCCTGGCATGTTCACACCAATATGAACGTTTGCATGTGTATCACATATGCAGCCAGTAACGGTGCCTCATTTTATATTACAAAAGTGTTTGTGTAAAAACGCTGTGGCTGTGTGATTGACTTGTGGAAAACTGTCTGGGAGGAGGAGGAGGGTGACGTTGGAGAGGCCGATGATGTCAGGCAATGATCAGAAAGTCAAGAGTTTCAGGAAGTTGAATGTTAATAAAAAAAGATTAGGTTTAGAAAAAAAAAATCCAACAAAGCACCTTTTTATCCTATCAATTACAGCAATACATGATTACTAGTTTAAAATCATGCTTTATTTTTGCCCATTGAGGTTGGACAAAGGATCAGACAGAAAACCATTGCAAAGTTTATTGTTAATCACTAGCTATTTAAGTATTCCCTGCACTGGTCAAGGAGTCCAAAACCCAGTACTCTGAAGGAGTAAATGGGATCTTTCTCTGGCTTTTGTTTTTGTTTAGGTTTCGGAGCCCTGAAAATTTAGGAAATTTAATTTTCTTTTGGCATGTGTAAAAGCTTAATGTACAGAAAAATATATTCACATTCAGTTTAGTAGTATGATTGTTTTAAAATCATTTTACCATTTCAGATCTGTAATTATTGACCCTGCAAGTTTCCTGCCATGGAGCAATGTGCTTTATTCACGCAGGTCTAAGGAGTATAGATTTCTTATTTCAATCTGATTATATTGCAGCTGCAAAACTTACTGCATTTTCTTTCCAATCTATAATTAAACTAAATCTTATTCATTATTAATATTAGTGCCACCCCTGAGAAGAATGAAAAACCACATCCCCTTTGATTTGCTGTTGGCAGGTTTTTCCAGCTTAATATTAACAATGGAAAATATGAACATTTGGGACACAACCACTAAACTTTTCCACTGTTTGCCCACTTTCCCACTGTCTTCCATCACTTATGGCATAGCCAACTTTTATTATGATTAATTTAACATACAACATTACTGTGGAATTCACATTCAGCTAGCTTGACTTTGATTTTTACAATATAAAGGAAATTCTCTTTAGCAGGGTGCTAGTATGAGAAACAGTGCTCAATAAAACTGTCATTTCAGCTTAATATATTGCCTTCCCAGTAGATGTCCATATCAGGTTTGGTTCATGACGAAGAAAAAGAAAGAAGAAGGTTTAAAAGATAACTAAAAAACAAAGAGATGTCTCGACATGATAGCCGTTTCAATTCAAAGACAAGAGATAGAAAATGCTGTGTATATGCTGGGGAGGTTTGGAATCATCCGCCACATAATTATGAGCTTTATTGAGAAGGAGGGTTTTAAGTGCAATTTTTTGGGGAAGAAAATGTGTCTTAACCCAAATTGGGGACAGTTTGCACAGCACAGAGACTCCAGAGCTGAAAGCTGCTAAAAACATTTAACACTACAAGCACGTTGGCAATACACAATGGGAATTGTACACAAGGGACCAAGATATGATACAGTTGGGTAATAAAAGCTTTGAGTGAGCAGAATCATTCTTATTCTAAAGATAAGATATCATTATTTAATGAAAACGACCCACAGAGGTGCAATACTGATTTAAAGCCACCAGTGGGCAGATTAAAACAATATATGCATCCAGCAGAGGACCTGCAGTTTAAAGGATGTTTTCCATCCTAAATTGGTGGTTAACTGATGAGGCTGGAAGGATGCAAACTGACCAAGTGGCTGAACACATGGTTTCTGAGGGCATAATTACAAGCCAAGATGTCAGATCAGCAGATGTGAAAAGAGTAAAAGGATACTTTGCAACTCAGGTGTTTTATGACTTGACAGAGACAACAAGTACAAAAGAGTTTAAGACAGAACAAACATCCACATCTGGTTTTCTGCGGGTTCGATCAAACTAAAGTTTTACAGTCACATGCAGACTATCAGTGGCACTTTTTTTGTTCTCATCTTCATTTTTTAACCCGTAATCTCCCAGTCTGTCAACACAAAAAGCCAGCAAAGGGCACTAAAGCAGTAAAAGAAAGCAGCTCCCTGTCAGATGGTCAGACGCTTTCTTCCATGCTAAAGCTCCACATGTTCCAGTAAAAGGCTGATCTGGTTTCTGCAGATGAGGCAGCAAACTCTGCCGAACGGGTAACAAGTTCCAGATTGTATCACGGTCACACAAAATGCAAATCTAATGCTCCGTGATTTTAGGGGTAGCCACATATTGGTTCAGTGTGTGTTGTCTGCCCTCTGCAGACATCAGGGGCCGGCACAGAGGTGCAGACCTGCTGTGCTGCGCTCACTAAAACTACCAAACACAACCTTTTGTGTCCCAGATACTGCCGAATCAGCACAAAGATGAAATAATGCCAGTTCTAGAATGAGACCGGCTATTCTATTTTTCTACATCAGTGAGTGATTTATGGAACTGAATGCTATCTGTTTGGGTCGCATATGAAAAAAGAAACATAACAAAAACAGTTTTTGAGCTGATTTGGTATCAATTTTAAAAATGATATGTGCTTCAAGTACCAGAAAAACAGATTTTTTTTCATTTGAAATAACTTCAACAATCAATTGAATGAAAATTGAAACCATTCACATGTTGAGGTTCAGGTGAATGATGTGTTAAATGCTACAAAGCAGGGTGATCTTCAGCCCACGCTGAGGGCGCTCTCTGGCTTCCACAGGACAAACTCTTGGCTGGGGTATCGAGGTAACAGTAGAAATTTGATGTGTAACTGCAAACGCACACAGGCAGGAGGGCTGGGGGTGGTGGGTGCGGAGGATCAATAACTCATCACAAGTTGTGAATCAGCCCGCTCCAGCAAACATTTGTCACACACAAAAAATGTCCGCCCATTTAATCAAGGTTACGATACTGAGGACGGTCAACCAGCAGCAGGCAGTTTGTCAGTCAGTCTGCTCAGAAACAGTTAAGCTAATTAATGAAATGAATGAAGAGAGCAAGGACAGCCAGGGGAAGGTTAGGGAGCTGTTAAGAGTTTACATGGGGGGTATTTGTCATATTGTGACTGCCTGCTGATTGAATGTGTTACAGCCTCTTCATTTGGGTGGGCGCAGCAGAAATAAATGTAGACAAAGAATAATGAAGACGGAGCCAGACGTCAAACTCCATTTTGTTTTTACACACTCAGCCTCCCGTGATCTCCCAGCAGCACAGGCAGGGACTGTTTGATCCAATTCTTTTCTGAAACCTAAGAATAACATAAAGGTTTACATGACAGACAGTACAGAACGGCAGTAATTAAATAAGTTTATCACAGTAATTGTTAAGAAACTGACTATGCTTCTCTGAAGGCTCTTTTTCTGTTCATAAAACGGCAATTTTGTGTTTAAATTTGAAGTCCAGGACATAAAATTCATATACATTATGAATAAGCAGGTCAACATAATAATCTACAGGAATTTAGATATTGTTTGAATATTTAAATCAAATTCAAATGATAAAAAACACAACACACTGTGTATTGAACACCTTTGATAAAAACTATTTTAATTAGTATCAAATATCATGGAGAAATAAAGGGGAAATTAGGAACTACACCAGTGGAAAATAATCACTCTTACACTGAAGAAAAAACATAAAGAAGCTTAAACGCGGGCACAGTGCCGGTGCAATTCCTCTGTCTGAACGCTTCATTTTCAGGGATCCAAGCACCACAGGAGTCTCTTTCTCAGTCTCTCATCTTCAGACATCATCTTCCGTATTTGCATACAAGATGGATGCAGGCTAATTAACAGCAAGGAACACATCCAGTTGGGGTCAAAGCGACAGAACAAAACCCATAGCTCAGGTAAATTTAATTAGAGATTATATGGGGTGTCTCAACTGGCTAAGATTGATGTGCTCTGACAAATACAAATAAACAGCACAGAGCTCAGCCCCGTCCTTCGCCTACCCCTTTCCTTCCATGCTAGCATGGTGAAATTTAGGAATAATAGTTGAAAAATGTGTGGTTTCAAACTTCATGCTCCCCTCTTTCCCTCACCCTCTATTCAATTTGATATCTAATGTCACTTGAGTGAAAAGGTCTCCTCACAGTCAGTCTCCTCCCCCTTCATTTCCTACCCATAAGCCTTTATACCTGCTCATTTCTATGTATGAGGGAGCCTGGGCTTCTCATGCTTCCATGGCTCTCTCCCCTGTTTTGGCATGCCTGTGCCAGGTATTTGTTCAAATTCCTCACACCCCGTGGGGATAGGTATGTCCCCCTTACCCTCCCATCCCTCTTTAGTCTTTACTGCCTGTCTCTGCCCGTCTTATGTACGCCAGCACATGTATGAAGCGGCCAACATGAGCTTCCCCCCACCGCCGACACCAGGCGCACCGCCTACACATTTTACTGGCTGTAGTCACAACTAAATCACTTCCAACTTGCTCAGCCTCTTGAAGCTGGTAAACCACAGCTGTGGGTTCGACAACTGCCCGGCCAAAAACAACTCGGCAGATAGCAGGCAACTGTGAGTTGCTTTTGATAACTGCTGAAAGGCCCATTTTATTCGGTGATGTTGTCGACCAGTTAAACTTTGCTCTGACAGGGGAAAATGTTGATACAGGCAAGTATACTGGATAATTAATTTCCTCTACGCCTCAAACACCAGATCACCACATAAATCCCTTGTGGGGCCGTGAGATGCCTTGTGTTTGAACACGAGCTGTTGTGGTATTGACATTGGGTCAGAGTTGAAGTGCATTAGTTATTGCAGTGCGTCACGAGATGACAGCGAATATACCAGCGATACGCTGGCTCGGTAGGCCTGTCTCTGTGCCATTCACACAGAGACAAAACTCTATGTCAACTTCAATCTTACTGGAAAAGTCAAGGGAAAACTCTGATTAAGCGTGGAAGAAGGCAAGCATGGCAAAGACATGGTGTGACTGTGACATAGTCCCTAACCACAAATCCAAAAAGTGTTGTACTGCTTTGTACTGAAGGACTTCAGTGAATATGGATGGCCTGAAGTGTAAAAAACTGAGCAGATAGCCTCTAAAATAACTCTTTTCATGAGAAATAATCATGTGATGCTCACTTTTTGGTTAGTGTGTGGACACTGAATGCATCATGATGCAGTATGTTAAAATGTTCTTCTTCATATATTTTTTTTGCTTTTTAAATAAACCATCCTATTAAAGTGGATCAATAGTTACATACAGCATGAACATATTCCTTCTTATTTTATAAACCATCTAAGGTCCATAAATCAGCAGCAATAAATTGGTAGCTCTTAAAATTTAATGCAGCAGGCATACCTTTGGCTTATGAAGCATGTGATCATTTGCCAAAATATCATATTGTGATACCATTTATGGTTGGATTGTTGGCTTTCATGGAAAATTCTTTCAGTGGGTTCCAAGTGAGATTTATGATAGCCCCAAAACCCATTATAATGTCATCAAACTATGATCAAACATGGTTATTACTGCTAAATGTTGCTATAAAGTGTGATAATTTAAAACAGACACTAGCATTAACATTTTCTATGTTTTAAATTCTGACACAGTTACTAGGCACTGCTGTGGGCCGGCTGACTGATTGCTTTCTTAGTCGTAATTCAGAGCAAAAGATTTGAGCAGACTGTAATTATCAGAAATATTTTTGAAGAAAACGACCAAAACGACTCAAAACAGATTTAAACCTCAGACAGAAGAAGCTGCAGAAAACTTCCCTCCCTCTCATTAAAGAAGGAAGTCAGAGATCAATGAAGTCAATACCATCAATTCTGTACATGTCAAATTTTTAAGACGTAAAAATGAAGACATTTAATTCACTCAGTGGGGTTCTAGAAGGCCAGGACATTTCAATATTCACTCTACAGGATAGCCCCCCTCATTCTGCTCCCATCCCACCCCTTTGCATCTTACTCACACTGGGGTGGACTCAGAGCTGAGGACAGAGCTGCACTTAGGGCGCAACCAGACAGACCAGATCCCACCAGCCTCCAGATGAAGACTTTTAGACTTTAACTTCTGATAATCGCCTCCTCCTGCAGCGGATTGGGAAATTCAGGAAGATTTACAGACACAATGGAGAGAGGGCGACTTCAAAATGAGAACTGACGTTTTTCATGCTGCCACTCTGAGGAATATTGTTTTGTTTTTTTAGCATCTGGGATTAAATTGATCTAAAAGTAAGTTTAAATAGAGCTAAATCATTGCATGAGATTAAACAGATTAATAGGACTCCATTAGAATTAAACTAGCTTTAGTGTTTACGTCCTTTTACTTGCAATAATTGTCTTTTTTTCCTTTTCTGACCGGGTAAAATTGTGATCTTAACCACTAAATAGGTTATAAGAATGTAACATTATTAACTTTAGTGCGGCCTTAAAGCTTTTAGTGCTTTTACAGTACACATCTTTCATATTTTTATTTATTTATTGGTGAAATAATAACCGCGTAAGCTTGCATGCTTTTGCGCAATTGTGAAATGTTGCAGTTTATAAAGACATTCGTTATTAGGCTGCTAACTGTTGCCCTGTGATTAATACTGGTGCGAGTTGAAGGAGCCTCGGTGTGCGTGGAACACCGCAGGGGGAACGGCTGCTTCTCCAGAGTTCAACAGTAGCTCTTAACCCCTGTGCCGCCCGGGTCACTGTCAGCCTCTCCTTTGATGTCGGTTCAGATTATTCTCCCCCAGAATATAAACACTTCTGAGGGCAACACGTTAACCTTGTCTCGCGAAACAAGTAAAGGGTAGAAACGTTACTTTTTCCAAGGACAAAGCGCCAAACTTCATCTCGGCCGCGTCGTGAGTCGGCAGATTTTTACGCATCAATCCACCTCCAAACCACCAGTGCGCAAAAGCGCACATGGCACCAGAAATCTAAACAAAAACGAGGACATTTATTACAGCCTTGCTCGATTCAACTTTAAAGATACATCTGCCCTGATACCCTAAATTTGTATCCTTTTTTTGCTTAGGTTAATTGTTATCGAACCTTAAGATGGTAGCTTCGGGGGAGATTTACAGTCTTCAATTGGAACATCCCCGAAAATCGAATTACTTTTACTACAACCAAAACTGCGTCGTTGGGCTCCCTGTGAAGCCATAAAACTGCAATGACTGTGCCAACAAGAGCAGGTTTCTGCTGGAACAAAAACGATCCTGGTTTAGCTGACATTTTCATTTAAACGTGTTTAATTGACTTTATTTATTTTTGTGCTGTGACGATTTCAACGCACATAAATCACAAGGCAGCACCTTCTGAACGTGGTTTTTATTCTTCTTGTGTCAAGTTATATCTCCTAAAAAAGCAAAAGTAGTGAGAGAAAACTAACACTTATGTTTTGCTCTCTCCATCTGTCTCTCTCCTATTCGCTTTATACCCCTTTGCCCCCTCTGCATCCTAATTTTTTTTAAATAGTCTGATATCACCTCTGATCTATAAACCTTTTTAACTTTTCCCATCATGGACCTGTCAGGTTCTTTGCCTCCACCCTCTCCATACACCTTCCCTATTTTTCCTAATTTCTCGGTACCTTCCTCCTCTCCCTCCATCTCTCCGTCCCCCAGCCTGGCGTCCACTGCTCTGTTTTGCTCCCTCCTCTCTCTCCTCTCCCTGCTGGGCATCACGGGGAACCTTTACACTTTGGGTCTCCTTCTGAGACGCAGCAGTGGCAGAAGAAGGCGTGGAGCAGGGCCCGTCTGCTGCCTAACAAAAATACCTCTACCGTCCTGCCTTGCGAACTCCGCGTCCCCCACCTCCTCCCCTTCCTCCTCTCCCTCCTCCTCCTCTCTTCACCTCCAGGTGCTGAGTCTTGCTCTGGCCGACCTGCTCTACCTTTTCACTGCCCCCTTCATCGTGTACGACAGCCTGGCATCTGGCTGGGCCTTCGGGGAGCTGGGTTGCCGCCTTCTCCTGAGCCTGGACCTCCTCACCATGCACGCCTCCATCTTCACCCTCACCGCCATGAGCCTGGACCGTTACCGGGCTGTGGCGCGTCCGCTCCAGACCTCCTCCTCCAACTCCTCCAGCCTGCTGCGGGTGGGCCTGGCCTGGGGGCTGGCGGTGGCGCTCAGCCTGCCCATGATGATCACCCTGCACCTCGAGGACGGGGAGAACCACGAGGGCCAGCTGTGCGTCCCGGCGTGGGACGAGCAAAGCTCCAAGGCTTATCTCAGCGTGCTTTTCTGCACTAGCATTCTCGGCCCCGGGCTGGCCATCGGGGCCCTTTACGCCACCCTCGGACGGCTTTACTGGGTGTCCCAGACCCGGCCCGCCTGGGCCAGTGAGAGCAACTCGGCTTGCTCTCCTCGCGCACCCAAACCCAAAGTGCTGCTCCTCATCCTGTGTATTGTCCTTGCATTTTGGGCCTGCTTCCTCCCTTTCTGGATCTGGCAACTGCTCCCCCTCTACCAGCCCGACATGCTGCGGACGGTACCGGTGGGCACCCAGGTGACGGTGAATCGAATCCTCACAGGGCTCACTTATGGGAACTCCTGCGTGAATCCGTTTTTTTACACGCTACTGACTGGGAAAAGAAAACGCAACCGGCAGGCGCTTGTGTCAGCAAATCAGCTCTGCCGCAAGAGCAGCCCGCTGAAGTAGCGTCTGCTCCTCTCCAACAGAAGGGACAACAATGGGAGTTTGCACATGTAGGAGCCTTTAACACGACACACACACACGTGTGATAAGGCCCCAACAGGCATCAGGGCATCGACTTAGCCATAGCCAGCAAACTGAGCAATATAAGAATTCTGAACAAACTATAGCACTTTGGAAGAATACCATATTTCCTCATAGGAGATTAATATTTAAACATATTTGGGTTTACCAGCATAAAATGACAATCTGTTCAGGATTTCTTACTTAATGAATGTCAATGCCAAATATTCCAAACATTAAAGATTACTTCAGTGAAATAATTCAGCAGCAATAAGGTTTAGAAAGTATAGCCTCTGTGACAATTGTTAAATTGCTTTTGACAACTGCATATAATCACATCTGTGAAGCCTTTCAACCAAATAATGGAGATGGCTGGTTTATTTAGTAGCAGACAGCAGAAATATAAAATGAACACAGTTAAGGCCACATATTGTGCACGGAAAAGCATTTCCAGTGAAACCCTGAAACTCTTCTGCTACATACATAGCTAAGAAAAACAGGACTTTTGTATAATCTCAAACTGCATGCGAGGTTTGGAAAATAAAAAACTTGTTTGAATTGTTTGAATAATGCTATGCTTAACACGGCCTTTACTGGTGATGACTGTAACGGGAGTTTATATTACTGTATAAAATATAGTCTTAAATAAAGAGTATGCTTTCTGTAGTCGTGTCATCTGATCTTTAAAGACAAAAAACTGTTCTGTTTAAACCAACTCTGATGACAGTATCCTTATAATGGTAAAAAAAAAGAAGAAAAACTTCTTTTTTTTTTCTCCTAAAGATTTAAGTAGTGAGCGGGAACCTCTGAGATGCCGTCATACTTTTGTTTGTGTGTCTGTGTCAGCATGTGTGTGACTCAGGAGGGTCTTCTCCATTTGCAAAGGCCTGTCTCTGTCTGTCCGGCTCAAAGGCTGCACTGTACTGTATCGCAAACCCAGCTGCTCTTTGACGCAGATGAGCAAATATTGTTGTTTGACGGAGAGGAGTGGAGAAGGGGATGGGATGATAGGACAAATGGGCTGAGGTGCTGTTGCTTGAGCATGGCTAGAAGCACAGCTTTTGGATGGGTGTTTTTTGGAGTCGAGGCCAAAGGGTTTAAAACCCTGCTTACATGATCCTAGGTTGAAGTCCGGTGGGTAATTATTCTCCATCAGTCTGTCTTTTACTGCTCATTATACATATGAGAGAAACACGGTTGTCATGATGCAGTCAAGACAAAATACAGACAAAAACGATGTGACAAAATAATATGCATCTCGAGTTTAACAAGCAATTTCTAGCTGAAATCTAACCTATAACATCAGCTTCAAACTGACTCAGAAGGTGTAATTGATGATGCTATTTTTTTGTCGTGTGATCACCAAAAATGACAGCATGTTTGCATGCAGCTCTGGGTGATGTGTCCACTGAAGATTTATAGGCTCTTTATAAAAATATAAATCAGTTTAAGAAACCTGAAGGAACTCTGAGACTAAACCAAAGACAACTAATGAAATGCAATGACGCAAAGCCTAAAAGCTGCAATCTTGAACAATAAACCAAAAAACACAGATAAGCTGTCCGGCGTGACAGGAAGAGCACATTGAGAGGAACCACCGATCTTGAATTTCGTTGTTGGTTCAAGAGAAAAAAAAGAAAGCAGTGGGTATGAAAGAGAAAACACACAGCAAAAGACATGAAAAAGGACTTGGGTTTGATATTTTTGATCAAACTGTAAAATAGTAAATTAGTAAATAAAGAGAAGCAGACTTGAGTCGGCTGAAGAGGAGCTCACAAACTGTGTGTGAAAGGACGAAAGTGATCCTCAGTTATTAATATACAATCTGCACTGAAACCATGCTGAACTTTTGTTTGATAACTGTCAAACATGTAAAGATGACTGGTTGAATAAAGCAATTCTGTGATCTTGACACAGGTAAAAGGCTTTTACATGCTTTTACCTCTTTCTTCTTCTGAACAAGAAAAGACTCCATCATGCGTAGCTGATATGTCAACTGTAATAAAAAGATGAGCCCAATGTCACTAAGAATTCAAGCTGTCAATTTAGCCAGAAAAAGTAAAAAAAAAGGACTTCCAATTCTTTAAAAAAGAAATCTGCTTCCTGTTCTGAATACAAAAGGGCAGTAATTGATCAAAGTGGTGTACTCCATATTTTCCAGCATATGGAGCACACCACCACCAGAGTCATAATAAAGGCTGTTAAACGAAGTGGTGTCATTTCTGTGATATTTTTTCCTACGTTATAAAACAGTGAAATGAGCGCCCTCCTAGAGTGGTAATTCCATATTTTGATGGTGTTTTTCTTTCTCCACTCAAATCACACAGAAGGCCCACTGAAATCTACTCACCGTGGTTTACTGTGTTTTGACTAGACATTCAATAACCTGCTGATTATGTAATCCCCAGGTACTGGATCATTTAAGTGATTTCCTCTTAAAACGTAAAAGGAGCCTTTTAATTGTGTTAACTTTCGGCTCAGAGTGTACTTATTTTGCACATTAGGATCATGCGTGTGCTGTAAGTAAATTAAATGAGGAACAGAAAATCTCAGGGCTGCACGAGAAGCCGGGAAGCGGTGACAGGTTGAGGGGACTCATACTAAAAGCATCTGTCAAAGGAGCTTGCGCGCTTCTCCAGTTCAGGCTACCTACCATGTGTTTCCATTTACTTGGCTTGGTTACCTCTGAGCATAACGTTCCCACTGCAGTTATTATCCACAGCCATGTGCAGGCACGCCACAGGGGGTGCTTCTGTTGTGCAGTTAATGCAATATCCATCCACCTTTCCCAGACAGCTGAGACTCACACGGCACATTTGTCCATTTAAATGGAATTTCTTGCTGACAAAGAGCCAGATACCTTTGAAATCATACGCCTTCATAGGAGCCGGAGTGATTTTTGGACCCCTGGGTAATACCAAAATGACAGAAGATGGAGGGTGCTGCTTATGTAAAGGCGAAACTTATCCAAAAACTACACTTAGTAGTTATGGGGATATTAAAGAAGAGAGAGGGTGACTTGTCCGATATTCTGAGTCTCCACAGTGGAGAGGTTTTGGATGTCTACGTATGCTAAAACTCAATATTTCAGATGATTAAGTCCTCCCTCAGGTCTGCAGGGATGACTGAGTGTTTGATAAACTTTGAATACACAGAGTTTGGTCAACCAAACAAAATGGATGGAAAATATTGTCTCAGTTGGCAGGCTGGCCGATCTATAAACTTCATGTTGTGTTTGGTTGGTTTTTGCCAGCACCGGCTGACTTGCTCCAATAACAACCTTTGTCCTCCCCTCCGACAGAAGCTTTCGATTTCATCCTGAGAGTACAGGCAGCGTCTTCCTCTCAAGGCCACAGGGAAACGTGAGGACAAATATTTTCTTTAGAGAGCGTGGCTGTGTTCTACCTGAGGATTTCATAACTCCAGCACATGTCAGTTTCCTGGAACCGCCAACCATCTTTCCATCCCAGTCCCCCCTCACTCCGCCCATCAGGCCCATCCTCCTGACCAGTGTTTGGGGCTGCTGCAGGTGCCCCTCCCCTGGGCAGCCCGCTCAGGAAAGCACCCTGCTGCGCAGACGAGACGAGGCCACAGCTCAGGCCAAATTCACGCTGTGAGGTGTATAAGAGGCTCCCATTCTCTCTAGACATACACAAAAAAGACCCCCCCCCCCCTCCTCTTGCTCTGCCTTCACTCCTCTAAAATTCAATCTCCCCATCTGTTTTCCTTCTCTCAATCACTTCTTGTCTCCTTTACGCTTTCTGCCTACGCTTTCATTCCTCTGCATGGGCTCACCTCCACGGTGAGCTCTCGGAGGTTTTGAGGACATCGCAGACTTTTCAAAACATCCAGATCACAGCAGCCGAAATCACACACTCCTATTCGGGTTTACGAAGCCACACATACGACACAAAAAGCCACATTATAAAAACACTGCTTGTAATCGCTGGTTTGACAGCAAACTCTGAAACCCAGGTACTGGACAGTGTCTCTTTGTTCACCCCCTGGCAAGCCCTCCGCCCATCTCATCCCCTGATCTCCCATCTGGGTGTCAGCCGCCAGGATCAGGCGCGACCTCGGTGTGCGTGCCTCGAAGGCCGGAGGTTACACCAACCGACATACACATCCCGGTTCACACTTGGGCTCTTACTGCAGTCTGCCCTCCGTGCTAACTCTCCCCCCGCCGCTTCTCTGAGCTTTGCAGCTCCCAGAAAACCTTCCTGTAAATAGTCGTCCCTGTCAAAGCAGGCGTCAAAGATCTGCTGACCTCTGACACGGCGCTCACACGAGCCCCACAGAAGAAGAACACCATGAAACTTTTCGACCCTGCTCAGAGGTCCGGGCTGGGGGGAATGAACGGAGAAGGAGGGTCCTTTTGTCTTCTAATGACAGAGGCGCACACATCAGACCCAGAGACTCACAAGCTCTGCTATACAAAGAATCATCACACAAGAAAACATTGCTATTATGATACGTATGTGTCAATATTCTGAATTACTTTAGAATTTTGGAGTGATCGCTCCCTCAAAGCTACAACCAGCCCATAAAGCCAGCAGATACCCTCACTGCTGGGGTCAGGAGTCAAGTCTTTCCTTTAATTCATCAAGCGCCTGTACATCCTGCTCCTAAAAATGTCAATGTTTGCAGCTTTCCCTTTGTCTTGAGTGACCAGAATATTTTGAAGGCATAAATTTGAGCAGGCTGTTTATTGGTGGGGTGGTCAGAACTGTTGCCTCACAGCAAGAAGCTTCCCGCTTTGAGTCTTAGTTGGGGTTCGTGTAAATATGCGACTTCAGGACTTTAACAACAGAGGTGAACGTCTTTTGGTTCTGTTGTAATTTTGTTTTAGATAGTTAAACGTAACATGGAAGCAAAGATTTATATTACCTCATGTTATGACAATATAACATACATGATATAACCTTTATGAAAATATGTTCTTAAAAAACACATCACATTATTTAAACTGTTTTACTAGAATATTTTGGAGACAAACATCACAGCTTGTTCTATTGCAATCTGAACTTGTTGAATGGGTTGTTGGCTTCTTTTTCCCTTGTAACTTTCTTCAAAAAATGTTACAGTAAAAGTTCAATTTTGATCATTTAACAATTACAAAAAGGTACAGCTACCACAGATTTCATTGAATCAGACATAGGCTTTAAATGGATATGTACCAACGGGTAACAATCAGATTAATCAATTGAGTATATTGATAGATTGAATTAAATGAAATAATAATCACTGAGGTTAAAAAAGGAATAGTGTGAAAATGGCAAAGGTAGAGTTAGAGTGCCACCTGTAGGAGAAATTAAATCAAAGAGGACTGAGTATTTGCAAAGATAAAATGACTAAACAGTTTTACAGGAACACATTTCAAATGTTGATAAAATATGACACACTGCTTTACAGTTTAGCCTTTTAATTATTAAAATATTAATATTAAATATGTTTAATCTTTTAGAGTTTTTTTATAGGAAATCATACATCATAACAAAGCAACAATGTATTTCAGTCATATGATTGAACTGAATAAAGTTTTCTGGATGTCTAATGATTGTCCTTTTTTGGTTGGCTCTGGAAAATGTAAGACTTTTTTTCTACATTCTTATTTCTGGCTCAGCAGAAAAAGTATAGAAGGAATATAACAAAATAATTGTAACAAAGCAGAAGAGTTAGAGATACTGTAGCTACAGTCAGGTGAACATCATTAATCAACATCAACTCTTAGTGGAAAATGTTTTCATTGAGGCATTCAGACCTTTCTCTGCTCACCAATTATTCATCAGCTCCATTCAGACTGTCCTCCTAAAAACATGATGCCTGGCACACTAAAGTGTTCTGAAATGTCTGCATTGTGTCAGCAGCATGTTACACAACATGTTCTTCCACTCGTCTGTCTTTGCTGCGACTGTACTTCAAGCTCGGGTGGCTCAGTAACTGACCCATCCCAGTAACCGTGTCCCTAGCAGGGAGGACACCTGATGGCTCAGCTCTGCGCACAGCTCTGCTCAGCTGGCAGATAAAACATATCAGTAGAAGAAAGGTGGTTTACTCAATCCTTAAATGATGGATTTGATAGTGATAATGCAATTAATAAAAATCACTATAATGATATATCAGATTTATACATATTAAAGTGTTTTTGCATACTTAAAAAGAACTGATGGCAATTACATCCAATCTCAATTTTTTTTTTTAAATAATAAGTCTTACAGAAAAGGCATTTTGGCCAACTAATGCACAGCCTGTAAAAAAACTATTATGTACACAACAGATCATGATCCTAATCAAAGCCCAGAAAGCAGAGTTTAGTTTGAAAGTTGTCTTTCAACACTCTACAACACATAATAAAATGAATTAAACCAGAGCTGCTGGTTGTTCAATCTGGTGATCCATATAGCCCCCACACAGCATTCTCACCTTCCAGAGTAACCTGCACCTCCTGGTCTCAGCGCCCCCCGGGGGGTTGGAATTAACACTTGCCAGAGTGACTTGGAGTAACCCAAGATACCAGCAGAGGCTGGGAGCTAGCGAGCCTGATGCCAGCAACCTGTGCAGGACATTACGCTCATCAGCCTCTGGGTCCGAGTCTCACACTCAACACCTGCAGCTCTGACACCATCTATCCAAGCTCAGTTGAAAGATTATGTCTGTAACTTCTTTGCAGTAAATAAATTAATTTTCATTCAACAAAAATGTCAGAAGATTGTTGAAGTTGGCCACATTCATTAGAAAAATGCTTTTTAAAGAAATTTGTGAAATGATCAGTGACTTTAACCCTGACAACTTCACCTCTCTGAGGAATTTGCACAAATTTGTTAAGTTTTGCAGATTAAACTGATGTCCCAGGCAGATACCCACTCAGTTTGAATTAAGTGTTTCTCATTCAGTTTCTATAAAGCCATCATACACTCATATTAAAATGAAAGAAAGTTCAGCCAAATTGGGAGCAAAACTCCCCACCTGTGTTCAATCAAAGTAAAATAAAATAACTAAAATAAAATCAATGCAGGAATTAAACTTGTAAGAAATGTAAACATCATTTTAAGATGATCACAGCAATTGAAACTCACCTGATGATCCCTGCCCGGCAGCACAATGCTTTCTTCTCCACTGGAAACTGTGAACCCTCCTCTGGAGAAAGTGGCCAAGTGTGGCACAAAAGTGTTGACAGATGGGTCAGGTCAGACAACATCTGACTGAAACTTCTTCTTCTTTTTCTTTTTTTTAAACTAAACATGTGATGGTGTCGGGCACCATCTTGTGTTTATATTGTGGTCGACATGCGGCATTTACCGGACCGGAAGCGGAAATGGGAAACTGAGCAGAGGCTAGCAGCACCGCCTACAGAACAAGTGTTGCAGAAGTCAGGGTGCTTTTCCCACATTTATTTTTTACTTTTGGGGGAGAACATCGATTTGACGGAATATTAATGTCATTTTGTGGAACGCAAAATAGCGGGTATGTATTCAAGCGAGCTGGTGACATATTTTCTCATTTTTTTAGACGTCGTCCAAATGCTTTCAGGTAGCTGGTTAGCGTTAGCCGTCTTATGTAATCATGGCTGTGTTGTTTTGAGCTGCTGTTAAGGCTCACGCTAGTTAACCTGCTGTTAAACGAAAAAAAACAAGTGCTGTGCAATAAGTAAAACATTAACGGTCACGGTGCGCATGTGTTGCCTATTACTGGGGTAACAAACAAACGAATAATAGGCTCAGCTATCGAGGCTAGCGTGTGAGTCTCCGAAACGTCAACAACAGCAGTGTTGGTTTCGCGGTCTCGAGTTAAACCTGCAAAAGCACGAGAAATGAATCCCATCATTAATTTAGTCAGTCTTATTTGTATTTCTTGCTGCCGTCCCAGGCGCCGCAGTAAATGGGACCAGCCGGGCCCCGGCTCTGGCTCCAGCGGGATGGGGGAGGCGGAGGCTGCGCCCACCGGGGCTCTGGATGCTGCAGCCGCCGTGGCTGCCAAGATCAACGCCATGTTGGTGGCCAAAGGCAAACTCAAACCCTCACAGATAGGCATCCCTGGACCAGCTGAGAAGGTAATGAACCCTGATGTAAAGGATCGTTTAAGACTATTAGCAGATGTGCGGTGCTTGGTCAAGGAGGTTTCAAACGCATAAATACCCTGAACCAGGATCATTAACCAGGCATGACAGTGTTGGGGATAGAGCTGCGTAATCGGTTAAGCATTTATTTGATTTAGTTTAGAATTTATGGCTATCTGACGTATTGTTACAGACAAACACACTGTAGATATAAATATAATTAATGTACCAGTTTTGCCCAGTGAAAAATGTAGTCCTGTATTTCAGTCAGTTCTCTAACCTCTGCCTCTCCTGAGTGACCCAAAAGAAGTGGATCAAGACCTACTTATTCTGGAGGTCTAGGTTTTCCACTTTTAGCTTTTGGTCTGATATATGGAAAAAATGATTTTATAGAAATGAACTGCAGGGAGTCTCTCAGCTGCCACAAATGTACCAGGACATTATCAAACCTTTTGGGCTCTGTAGATTGGGCTTGCTTAACATAGATAGAATCAAATCCCTACAGACTGACATCTACAGTTTTGAGGCTGACTCTTCCTTAGCAGTTTTACGGTGTCCCATTGTCACAGTGCACATTTTATATAGTGGCTGTTTTCTCTGATTGTCTAAGGTTACATTGCAAATCAGGTAACTGGGCTTGTTAGACTTATTGTGTCAATATTTTCTAGAATATTAGTATTATATTAAAATTCTGGTCCAAAACTTGAAGAAGTGTAGTGTCAGAGATGTTGATTTTATGTCATAAGAGATAACCTTTGAAAAATTATCTTTAGTGAAATGTAAAGCTGAAAGATGTGAAAAGTGTGCCCTGTTCTGTACTCACACACTAATGTTTACATGTCCACAAAGTTTTGTTTCCTGTTTGGATAATGTTTCCAGGAGCGAGTTTAACACATGCAGTGAGAGTGTGTCGACTGCAAGCGCTTCGCTTCATGGTTGTCACAAATGCATGCATGTACATGCTGCCTTGAAAATAGTTTGTGGTGAATCATTAAAGCAGAGGTGGATGCCTCCAGAGATGAATCCAGAACACGGTTGTGACTGGTTACGCTGTGTAATTGCACAACTTGCGCAAATACAATGCCCAAAGGAAACAGGATTGTTGCATCTGATAAGCTGTAAAGAGGCGTGGTTGCACACCAGTGCATGAATAAAATGCTCAAATTGCAGTGAACACTGGACACAGTATAGCTTATTCACTAACATGCTGCTCCTGGTTTCTTCTTAAAGGAATAAATCAACTTTTATTTTTAAATAACCTACTATATATCCAAAGTGAATTGATGAATCAAATTCCAAAATGGTCCCAATATTTTCCATCGCTGTTCTTGCTCTCGCAGGTTTTGGGCGGTGGAAAGCCTTCAGTGCCTCCAAAAGCTAAAGATGACTTGGTTGTAGCAGAAGTGGAGATCAATGATGTCCCAATCACCTGTCGAAACCTGCTGACCCGGGGGCAAACGCAAGATGAGGTCAGCAGCAAGACGGCCTAACATATTTCCCTTCCTAATTTGTGGATTATTTTCTGAAATGTTTTGTTCCTGACATGTGACTTGTCTTCAGATCAGTAAAGTGAGCGGCGCAGCGGTCTCAACCAGAGGGCGCTACATGGCAGCCGAGGAGAAGGGCAAAGCACTTCCAGGGTGACTTCTCAGTTCACTTCACTATCAGTAATCGACCCTAAAACTAGTAGTTATTCATGCTAACTTGACTTTCTTTTGGGATTTTCCACACAGGGATCGACCTCTTTACTTGCACGTCCAAGGACAGACACGGGAGCTTGTCGACAGTCAGTGCTCTTATAAACCTGCCATGGTGAAAGTTTGTGTTGATACAGGCTTAAACTTGCACTAATTGTCTCTTTCCCTTTTTCTCCAGGAGCTGTCAATAGAATTAAAGAAATAATCACCAACGGTGTAGTAAAAGCTGCAACGGCTTCATCATCCGCCTCATCTTTCTCACCGGGCGGGGCCTCAGTCACAGTGTACCACCAACACAACCCACCTCCACCCACGCTGCCCCCAGTGAACAACCACAAACCTCACTTCCAATCAGGGGTAAGACAGTTGATGTTTCAAGACCTTATTGTAATCTTTGATGGGCCTGACTTCCTAAATATTTGTTACCAAATTAAGCTACTTAGATCTTAACCCAAAAAGTAACGACTATAATAAAAAAAAACACTTTTATAGGAAATTTCCGTATGTGTCTTAGCAAGACATTTAGAATCATGATGGAAAAGGCCCATCGTCTGGATTAAAATTCTACAACTCATCTACAAACTATTTTGGTTCAATGTGGAGACACAAAGCTGCTATCGCTTGCTGACAGTCAGATGCTATTTTCGGCATGCTGCCATTTACAAACAAACCCTGTTTTCCTCACTGTTTCTCAGATGCATTATGTCCAAGATAAGGTTTTTGTGGGCCTGGAGCATGCTATTCCAGGGTTTGTGGTCAAAGAGCGAGTGGAGGGCCCTGGGTGTTCATACCTGCAGCACATTCAGGCAGAAACTGGAGCCAAAGTCTTCCTCAGAGGAAAAGGATCAGGCTGTTTAGAGCCTGCGTCTGGGCGCGAGGCCTTTGAACCAATGTACATTTACATTAGGTAGGTGCTGACTTCTGATGTATTAAATGCAAAATTTAAATTGTCTACACATTCTGAAGTACGTAGCTGTCTTTTTTCCTACGCCGTTTTGACACCATGAAACTAACTGCTGAATGCTGATTTCCTTTTCAGTCACCCTAAACCAGAGGGACTCGCAGCAGCTAAAACCTTGTGTGAGAATCTGCTTCAGACGGTGAGTCATTTCTATTGAAAACTGGCAAAGTTCAGACCAAAGAAAAAACAAAACAAAATCACTTTTTAGAGACTCTGCAGATGTTGTGCAGAGATAAAAAATGTGTACTCTTCAATGACGTCTGGAGACGTTGGCGGAAGTGGAATCTTCATTTAAAGCAACTTGAATAGCTTGCAGGACGGCGTAAAGGCTACAGGGGGCACTCAATCATTTTTGTTGTCTCATAATGTGGCGATGCCTTTCGTACAACATGGAATATTTATCTAAATGTTTCTCTCCTCTCAGGTCCATGCGGAGTATTCTCGATATCTTAATCAAATGAGCACGATGATGCCAACGCAACAAGGTACAACACGGCTCGTATTTTCATATGAAAAGAACACATGAAATTAAGCAGTAACACAGACAATTTTGTTGTATTTGGACTGAAAAAATGGAGTGCAACAGCCTGTGTTAATATCTTGTCCTCCTCCTCTGCTGCCAGGCTTCGCACAGCCTCCAGTAGTGAATGGGATACCTCCCCAACCTCCTTACTACCCCACCACTGGATACCAGCCTGGCTACCCCCTGCCTGTTCCCCCAGCCCAGCCCCAGCCTGTTCCTCCACCGTATGCGGTGCCACCTCCCATAACCCCTGTGGCACCTGCAGGTGTGCCGTCCCAGTACCCGCTACGCCCGGCCCCGGCCCCCGCTCACACTCCTGTCCCTGCTCCCGTTCCTGCCCCCGTTCCCTCTGTGGCACGTGCTCCAGCTCCTGCTCCAGATACTCTGCCCCAGGTAGGCATCACTAAGTTCTTCACTATTATGTAAGGTCTGTTTGACTTCCTCTCTGTCCCTGACACACACTTGCTAGAAATGCCCTCCAAAAGAGCAACCTTTACAAACATGTTCTGTCTTTTGCTGTTTCATTAAAAACTAGACTGGACACTTTTGTCCTCCATGTGTCCAGCTTCCTCCAATGTTTAAGGAATAGGTGCCCAGTCAATGGTCAGTGTTAAGTGGCTATAACAAAAAAAACATTTTCCGAGGGTTCAGCACTGTCTCGATGGAAAAATAAATATGACGGGTTGCTAAATACTTTTGTGGAGCTCTTTATAAACAGTAGACACAAACAAAGAGATGACTGGTTGATTTGCTTTGATTTTGCAGACGCTTCCTCCGGCACACTTTCCTCCTCTGTCTGCTGCAGCACCGCCCAAAGCTGCACCTCCTGCTGCTCCAGCCAACCCACCGCAGAAAAGACGCTTCACAGAGGAAGTTCCAGACGAGAGGGACAGGGGCCTACTTGGATACCAGGTGATGAATAACTCCGCCACACATAACCCCCCGCCCCATCATTCCCTTATGTTGTTTGTGTGTCCCTTTTGATTTGATTCCCCCTTTTTGTGTTAATTTTTTCACCTGATGGCTGTTCATGTCAAGTCTCCGACATCAGCCAATCATCAAAGACCTTTTCAGCCTACACTCTGGATTCATTGTCTGCGTTTTTTTGCTTAACATTTCATCCTCACTTCCTTTTAATGTCTTGCGTTCCATAATTGAGGTGGTATGGCCTGCTGTCTGCTGATGACGCTCACTTACAGTTTAGCCATGAGTTCCTACTGGTAATGTGGAGATTCAGTGAAAGGTATTGCATCAGAAAAAAGGGGGAAAAATTTAATTTTGATCAGAATCTGGAATTTCTATTTATTCTGGTATTGGGACAGGTTTAATATTTAATATTAAAATGTCAGAGCAGGGCTTAGAGGAGGATGTCTGCTAATCGGGACTGTGTGTTTTTCTGCTCATAGCATGGACCCATTCATATGACTAATTTAGGTGCAGGCTTCTCAGTGGGCAGCCCAGAGACTGCAGGACCCGCACAACAGAGTCCCTCCGGCCCGGCGAGTGAGAGGGACAGGTAGTCGCTTTTGCTTCTAATAGTTAAAACGGGTCCTGTGTGTGGGTCAGAGGGCACGCTCAGCTGACACTCTCTTTGTTTTGTTTATTTTCCAGTAGGCAGCTAATGCCTCCACCACCATCTCTGCACGTTAACGGAGTGAGACCCAAGATGGAGGAGAGGAGGGCATTGCAAGGCCCTGTGGGTAAGGCCCATATCCTGTGGCTTGTCAACTCCGCAGTTCATGGCCGTGATTCTTTAGAGGAGTAGCTTTGGTTTATTCTTTGAAGCAGCACAGAGACGCAAAGATAAAAGTGTGTAATTGCAAACACACTCCTGGACCACTAGACTGTCTTAACTTTTGTGGTGCTAGTGGGGATTTTGGAAGCGATGTATGTGTCACACAAACCCATTCGGGCTGAAAAAGAGACTTGACCTGGAACCGGCTGCTCCCCATGATTGATGCAGGATTCTGCTGGTGGGACTTGAAGTCTCCAGATAGTGAGGCGGAGCTGTGACCTGATACCCGTTGTGCATTTATCGGTCACCCGATACATTAATTCCACCTTTCCGTTGCATTCTGATGACATCATCAGTCTGGACTGTGTGCTGTTTTGTCTTCCTCACTAACAAGAATCTCTCCTGTTTTTGTGTTTTTCTCTTTTTCTCTGTGTTTTTCTTCTCTTCCATGTTCCTGGGCTGATGCTGGATTCTGATTGGGGGTGGGGCATGACTCGTCCCGTGACGCCGCCCTGCCGCTCGATTAAACGGCCTCAACCCTATGGTTCCCTACCAACCAATGGCTGCCACTCCCCACCCCCCTCTGCTGACATAAACTTTGATCTGAATCCATTAACTATTTTTCTCCCCAAAAATGTGTTTGGCATAATTCACTTGAACCCGCTGCATCTGATGTGTCGCTGCTGCTGTCTGGTGTTTCTCTCTCCTCTCTTCTCCAAAATGTCCGTCCCGTGTCTTTCTTCTGTTTGCTCCCCTTCTTCTTTCAGAGCCGTCGGCAAAAAGACTAAAAACGGGCTTGGTGGCATACACCGGTGACTCGTCTGACGAAGAGGAAGAGCACCCCATCTCCAAAGCCTCAGGGCCAGGTAACCCTGGGACTGCTCCCCCCACCTCCACCTCATCAGGCTGGCCACAGGGCTACCGCTGCCTGCCTCCACCACCCCCCCGTGCCAAAACACAGCCCCAACAGCAGACCATGCCTTTCTGGATGGCTCCTTAAAAAACAAACCACGCTTTCCACAGAGTCTTAAAGGATCTCCACTCAAACTGAACATTTGGTTGATTCTCAGCAGGCACGATTTTGGTTTCAGGATTTAGTCATTGGCTCCAAATGGAAATACTCAATGTTTTGTAAAGCCTTTTTTCTCCTGTGCTCGCATTAGGGGACTGATAACCGGGTCCTCTTTTGTGGATGTATGCAGGGTCAGATGAGGGACATTTTGGCTCCTGTTTTGTTTTAGCATAAATGAAAAAAGATCCCACCAGATGATAAGTTTGGATACAGTGTCTTTGTAAAAATAGAAAAAATATCAAAGGGCGAAGATGTTATACATCACTTATCAGTTTGCTTCTTAATTTAGATCAGTTTTTCCTACTGTTTGCACCTTTTTGTCTTTTGTTTTCTGTCTTATCAACCTTTCCTAATCTCTTCTTCTTTTGTACAGATCATAGTAGAGTTATATGTAGTAAACCATCAGAATTTATTTCATGCTTTTATGAAATAAACTTAATTTATTGGTCTGTTTGAGGATGTGTTTTATTGTCACTGCCAGTTCTTTATTAAATAATTTTCAAATCAACATCAGATACATTACAGATTAGTCAGTGTTTGGAATGATGGATGCTGTACTTTTTTTCCAGCAAGGTTTTCCGTACTTGGAACTAAGTTGAACATAATGTTTGTAATACTTGTGAACTATTATTTTCTGGAAATGCACTAAGTTTTAGACCATCTCAATTCCTGGCTCCCTTGGACGGTTTTCCTGGCTATACTGAGCAATGCGGCTCTCCATGACTGGCCGGAAGTGACGAATCAGGCCCTGGTGGAAAGAAAAAAAGACCAAAGAGGATTTACATTAGAACTTGTGCCTGGTTTCATTTCTTTGATTTTTTTTTTTAAGTGGATGAGAGGTGTCACCTGCACTGGCCAGGCAGCTCCATCCCCCAGGGCACAAATTGTGTGTCCCTCAATCTGTTTGCTGAGCTCCCAAATCATGTCGATCTCTGAAACTGCAGCGTTTCCTTGCACAAACCTCCACATCATTTTATCCATCCAGTCCACTCCTGAAGGAGAAACGACAGTCACGGTTGATACACCAGAGAAGAAACACAACACAGAACCCTGTTTATTATTCCTTTTGAAACCACTCAGCAAAAGATGATCCAACCATATGTACACTAAACTGCGAGTGCACCAGTCCACAGCACACCGAGTCTGCTCCACATGTATGAATAAGACTATAATAACAAAAGGTTTGTCAATTTAAAGTCATGGAAATAATGGCCACTCTGAGAATGGATGAAAACAACTCAATGGTCGCAGCCAGAATGATTGATTTGAAGGTTAAATGACAAAAAGTCAGATAAACTCGTGCAATTATTCGGGGTATCTTTCAACCAGTTACTGATGTATACGGTATATATAGCACAGGACCGATATAATAATATGAAAAGAAAATATTAAAAAGATGTCACATTGCTTCGAAACTGGGAGATGACCAGTGTGTGCAGGAGCTGGTTGATCAGATTATTTTAGACAGCCTTACAGTTTATGGGCACAAACTGCTGCTAATTATGCTTGTTTGTGTTATTCCCATATAACTTTCTGACAAAGTTATGTAGTCCACGAGGCTGAAAAATTAAGGATTTTGATGGACATTTTTTTTACATGTCCCCACTTTATGTGTTTGCCTGCATGTACATCCGAGTAGAAAAGGCTTAAGAGAAGCCAGATATACTTAGAATACATCCATCTTTTTTCATTTGTCTGTGCCTCTACTGGAAGAGAGACTGAGCTGGAGCTGGAGGTGGATGTGTTACAGCAGTTCCTTACCCTCTCTGCAGGGGGTGCACTGACCACAGCTCTCATGCTTATAGAACTCCACCAAACGTGCTATGGCTCGGATCACGTCAGTCTGGAGCAAAGAACAAAAACATTAACTGCTCAGTTTGTCTTTATTTAAGTGCTATATGGCAGTCATTTAAAAAATTTTTTTTACCGATTTATCCATGACTATGACAGCTGCAGTTCCCAGGGCGGTCTCTGCACGAACCAGGTCATCGAAATCCATCAGAACATCATCGCAAACATGTCGGGGGATGATGGGAGTGGAGGACCCGCCTGGGATCACTCCTAAAAGATTGTCCCAGCCGCCCCTCACTCCTCCTGTGCCGGTCACACAAAGAGGAGAAAGCCATGGTCACGGCTAAAGGGGGAGAGTTAAGTAACGTCCCCACAGAGGTGGAGTGGACCCTCACACACCTGCGTGCCTCTCGATCAGCTCTCTCAGAGGAATGGACATTTCCTCCTCCACCGTGCACGGGGTGTTCACGTGACCCGAGATATTGAACAGCTTGGTGCCCGAGTTCCTCTCTCTCCCGAAGCTGGCAAACCAAGCTCCCCCACGACGGCAGATGGCAGGCGCCACGGCAACCGTCTCCACGTTAGACACGGTGGTGGGGCAACCAAACACGCCTTAAACGAGAGAAAAAGAAGGAAGAATGAACAGCAGTGAGTAAAATAACCAAGAATTACAACAAAGACAGACTCTGCTGTGTAATTAGGCGCTGATGGAAAGAGGATGCAGCAGACGGGGGGGGGGGGAGTGTTTACCTCACCTATGTCTGCAGGGAAAGGCGGTTTGAGACGAGGCTTCCCTTGCTTGCCTTCCAGGGACTCGATGAGAGCGGTCTCCTCTCCGCAGATGTACGCGCCAGCTCCGCGCATCACAAACACATCAAAGTCGAACCCTGAGCCGCAGGCGTTCTTCCCTACCAGCCCGGCCTTGTAGGCCTCATTAATGGCCAGCTATTTGGCGAAAAAAAAAAGGCATAACCATGACAAACAACAGGCAGGGAAAACAGAGCTCATCTATGGAGCGTCTGTACCTGCAGGTTTGACGACTCGTTGTAAAACTCTCCTCTGATGTAGATGTACGCAGCTCGGGCTCCCATGGCTCTCCCCGCCACCAGGCAGCCCTCGATCAGCTTATGGGGGTCGTGGCGCATTATCTCGCGGTCCTTGCACGTCCCGGGCTCCCCCTCGTCCGCATTCACAACCAAATACTTGGGCCTGCCATCGAAGAGAGGGCCAACCGGGGAGTTTGTGGGAAACGTTAAGCTGCCAACCGATTTACAGCCAGATCAGACACAGACAAAGACACACCTGCCATCACTGGGTTTGTTCATGAAACTCCACTTCATGCCGGTGGGGAATCCCGCACCCCCTCTGCCCCGCAGACCAGAGACCTTCACCTCATTCAGGATCCAGTCCTGCCCCTTCAATATGATCTCCTTAGTCTTGTACCAGTCTCCTCTTTTGAGTGCTCCCTTGAGTCTGACGGGTAACAGAGAAAAAGAGGAGCACAAAAATTCAAGAATTTTGAAAGTTAGCATTTGATAATATAAACATGTATAAATATTTATGTTTTTCTTACCTCCAATCATACCGACCATATAAGTTGGTAAATATTCTGTCTTGGTCGCTCAGGGGACCAAACTTAGTCTTTTTAGGTTTCACCTAGGAAAAGAGAAAAAGAGCACAGTGTGTCTGAGGAAGGCACTGAAAAAGCACAAAGACAAAAATACATAAGTTAAAACTAAGGCATCTTTAAGTGTTTTTGATAGACTATTTGCCTCTTTTGAATTTGACACCAGAAACATACAAATAAAAAAGTTGACACAGTGGAACAACACTGGAAGCATCTGGAGACCGAAAAGGCAAGTCCCTTTTGAAAACATACCAGATGTTATCTGTGGGAGACGGGTCTGGATGGACAACAGGTGGATCCTTATGGGACAAGGCCATGCTCTTTTAAATCATTATCTTACTGAGATAATAACACTTCTACCAAAATAGGTTTCCAATAAAATGAACTGGTTTTCAGCTGTTTTTAACATATATAAAGAATTAAATTGGACAGACCTGTAGGTTCGATAAAATTGTAGATTTTCTCAGATTCAGCCTTATGCTATAAAGTCTTTATGCATTTCATAACATTAAATGCTAACTGTTTAATGCTACATTTGATAGTATTTGAAAAATATTTTTAAAAATCGCTATCTTTTCATCTAAACTGCATTGCTTTATAGTCTTTTCGGGAAACTGCTCTGCAGGGGGGAAAATCATTTCAACCCATGAAATGCTTTTCGCACTTAGATACATCCAAACTGTGGTTAACTGCTCTATGACAGATTAATTTGTGTTTTATACATAATGAAATCTTCCAGTACAGAAAGAACAGAGAAAATCATGTAGAACATTTGACTTTCTTTTAAATAAAAAAAAAAAAATAGATCAACAGACCCCTGCAGCATCAATCACTTCACATTAAGAACAAACGTCACAAGTCCATCCAAAAGAAACAAACAAAAAAAAAAACTACAGAACAAGTTTCTGTAAACCGCCAAACACGCAGCCCGTACGGAGACCCTGGGGGGCTGTGGGCGGCGGGGCCCCGGCCTCGCGCGGCCTCGCGCGGCCTACCTGCGGCGGCGTCGTGCTGTAGGTCAGGCGCGGAGCCACCTGTCGAGCCACAGCGCCCCACGGCATCCGCGGAGGCAGCAGCCGCAGCAGCGGCAGCATCCTGCCGGGGGCAGAGCGCATCCCCCCTCTCTGAACCGCCTCTAACTCCGAAGCTGCCCCTTGTCTGGGCCTTAGTTTCGTCTGACTCCTGGCGCTCTGTGCCCGGCGGCTGAAGGGGGCCGCTGCGTGGGGACTTGAGGCGAAGGCCCGCAGGTTTATCTTAATTAGGCTAAGAGGATCAGCGGAGCAATGACGTCACATCCGGTCCCAGCAGCACGCGCACGCAGGTACTCAGCATGAGGTGGAAGTGCACGTACGCGGCACCTGAAACTTTTTGTTTTTGTTTTTAAAGAAAGAAAATAAACTATCCTCTGATATCACTCAGTGGTAAGTAACGTTAGATTTAATAGTTTTGACGCCTAAGAGTTAAAGGACATACTTTTATGCCACCGTTTCCATTAACAACAGGTCTATTAGTGTTTCATTTCTCCACACAACCTCACCCACAGCATCAGAACCCAGAAAATAAACCAGCTAAGAGTCGTTTGTTTTTGCATTGACATCTGCTTTATCACATGATTGTGCCACAATTTCTGCCATGGTTAACAACAAGAAAAACTGAAGAACTGTTCCCTACGAACCATCCGTGAGAATGCTGATCTGCTCAATGAATGGACCAAAAGAAAAAGAGTTATTAAAGATATTGAATTTCTACTGGGTTATCAAGGTTTGAAAGGGTCAATAAAGCCCTTTGAGAAAAAAAACAGGAAAACAGCCAAACAAGACAAAAAGGCAAGCTTATATATCTTTATTTTCTTTGCATCAACTGAAACAAATAATGGGAAGATGAATCCATAACTCTGAGAAGGTCTTCTAAAAACTGAAAGACAAAAATGTATCCCTGATAGCGGGGTCTCTACTAACACCACACCCCGAGTCCCTTCACCGAAGCCGAGAAATAGAAAGACGCACTTCACAGCTGGCATCAGTTAACCGTCATTCACTCACAAAGCTCTGACTGGGAGTTACAACACCCTTCATGCACTGGAGCAACTGCCACACTGCCTTTCCAGTAAGACAGGTTCCAGCAAGGCCAGTAGTTTACTTTCAGAACTATTATTTACACATAGGTTGACTTCATGTATTTTTTTTAGAGTACAAAATCTATAAAATCTAACTTTGTTGTTTTAAACTACTGGCATTGCACTTGCATGAAGAGTGTCAATCGCCCTACAGCACCAGTTTCTTCCCACTTTAGATTTTGTATAATCACTTAGTGCATTGCTCAAGATTTCCTGAGAATAGTTGCAGCACAAAAAAATCTAAGGCAACTTCATCCCGATATAGATATATATTATGTTATATTTTGCGATTACTCTGTACTAATATGCAGAAGGAAAGTTATGTATAAGAGTTTTACAGAAGTACCGTCTATTTTGATCACAATTTCAATTGTACTGAAGGAGTTAATGGGTAAGATATTGAAGGTCAGACACACACACACAAAAAAAATGGAATGGAAAGGAAAAAGCCCAAAGCCCTCAAATCTCATAGTGCAAATAACTTGAAAAAAAAATGTTAAAAAGGAAAGAAAAGAGAGTGGATAGCGCACGCAAGGCATGACCAGCAAGTCTGCTACATGGGTTTCAAGAGGATTGGAAAGAAAAATACAACTGCTGTCGTTTAAAGCCGTTAATGGTTGCATTACACCTCCTCCCCCTCCCCCTACAGGGCCACGGAAAGAAACATAAGATCAAAACGGTTTTGGTCAGCGATGGATGATGGCCCCTTTAGTCACAGCGTTGGCCGATCTATGAGAACTGCCATGCAATAACGTGTCATACAGTACTAGTCATGATCAGGAAGGAACAGAAAAGCATGCTGAAAACTTATTTTCTGTTACGGTCTCGCGAAAGGTTTTCAAACCCTTTTTCCATTTTTGTCTCCGTTCCCTTTTTTGCTACCCAAAAAGTATGGAATGTGCCTGTGTTATTGCAGAACCTGGTGACTTAAATGTGCAAAGAATGCATTCAAGGAAGAGTGGCCAAAAGATGACAATCAGCCCGTAAAAAAGCTGTCCAGGTATGGGGAGATGTTGAGATCTGCAGCGTCAAGTCAACTCTTTGTCATTTTTGGATGAGGAGTGGATTGTGATCTGTGTTCAACCCTGGACTTGGTCTAACAAAAGCAGAAGAGCCACAATAAATATAAATAAATAAATAAATACAAAGAAGGGGCGCGTTGTCTCAGCCAACACCTCGCCTTGCTGCCCCAGTTTTGCTTTTTTTGTTGTTTTTTTTTCTAAACAAAGAAGCCAAATGAGTGCAATGAAAGACCGTAGTCCACAGCTTCTGGAAATGGAAATAAGAATTGTCTTCAACAGCAATCAACATCAACTTATTGACCCAGACTTTGTCTCTTTTGGTCAGGCATTTAACACAGAGCTGCGCGGCTCTGAAACACTCAGATATGGAAGCAGAGTCTTTCTCATGGCTATCAAAACAGTTGGGAGGAATCTTTGTCAAACCCAACATTGGCTACAATTCACCTTTCTCCTCTCCTGATTTAAGAAATAAAAAAAGAAAAGAAAAGAGCAACAATCTTTGGTTTAAGCACCAAATCAAAGCAAAGATTCAAGCATGAACAAAAAAGAGTGGAAATTATTGCTTTTAACGCACAGAACAAGTTTGATTCATTAGACATTTCCACTGGTGACCACCAGTGGACCGTGGGCACAAAAACCTCCTTGTGATACGGACAATATCAACTCTAAATTGCATCTGAATCAACTCGTGTTTGAACAAAAATATTCATCATTAAACATCCCTCCATGCTGAAGCCCTGGATTTGAGTTTGCATAGTGAGAAGCATCCCAGTGACCACACGGGCCACACACACATCAGCAAGAAAAACAATCCAAGCGTCGGACAGAGCTCAAACCTAAAATACTCTAAATTAAACAGCAAACCGAACATTTGTTATTGTCATCCAATAACAAATTAAATAAAATGCCAACAACCAGAGGACAAACACTAAACATTTAAAATATCTGAGAAGACCCACCCCC
>CAJRST010038888.1:7973796-7991173 GCA_907169785.1 Menidia menidia
CAACCTCCACACACACACATATTTTCAAATTATATCTTTTTTTTTAAGTGCTCTCTGTCTGGGAGCAGCAGGTCATTCGTCCAGCCACCTGAGTAAAGGATTTTAATTTTTTTTTTACTGTGGATATTTTACCACATGCACACAGTCTCTGTCCACTATTCCCCGTCTTCTGCTTCCTCCTCTCCCATTTCCTCTTCCATTTCGTCGGCCCATCGGCCGCGCTGCAGAGCCGGAGAGCAGGTTCTTCCGGGATCTTCCCCCTCGGCCTCCAATCCACTTCGGATTTCCAGCCCTCGCAGGAAGAGCTCCGGGTAGTTGGCCAGCCTCTGAGGCCCGAGCTGGGCCAGAGCGTGAAAGGCAAGCGAGCGCTCTCGCTCTATGTCGCCTGCAAACAAAAGCGGCGGGCCAGTGCCGGCCCCCACCCCGCCGTCCAGCACCGTGCGCGGGTGGAACACGGACGCGTGGGCCGGCATGGGCAAAGCGGGCTCCCTGCGGCCGTCGTCCCCTCGCACGTCCTCCAGCAGGTCGGGCCCCCGCCTGGGCCGGCGGGTGCGCAGCTCCAGGCAGCTGTGGCCCTTGCGGTGGCGCTGGAGGTGGTCCTCCCGGGCGAAGGCCTTGTGGCAGAGCGGGCACTCGAAGGGCCGCGCCCCGCTGTGGAGGGACAGGTGGTTTTTTAGGTCGTAGGAATGGAGAAAGCGGGCAGGGCAGTGGGGGCAGGGGTAGGGCCGCTCGCCCGTGTGCTTCCTCATGTGGATCTTCAGTTTGTCGTTACTAAAAAAAGAGAACAGAGAATAAAAGATGAAGAGAAAATGCTGATGGAGGCAAATTATAATCAAAGAAAACCGAAAGCGATTGCTAGAGTTCTTCTCATCTTTGTGCTTATTTGAATTAGAGGTTTTCCTACCGGGTGAAGCGAACCCCACAGTCAGGGCACTGGAAAGGTTTCTCCCCTGTGTGAGTCCTCATGTGCCGGGGCAGTTTTCCAGCTCCGTGGATGATTTTTTGACAGACCGGACACTGCTGGGGGGTCTGAGACTTCCTCTTCCTCCCCCCTCCCGCCATTGAGGAGGCTGCGCCTCCATCCGCCGCAGAGGTAGGTGTGGAGCTGCTCCCCATCAGCGTGACATCATCGCCCAGACCCTCCATCTCATCCTCCTCCGACAACTTCTCACTCAAGGGCTGGACAGGGGGCGGGTGGGCTATGCGGGGGCGCTCCTGGGCCCAGTGAAGGAGCCCCCCGTTTAGTGTGGCACCACTCCCGGGCTCTCGGCCCACCCTGGGATCCCCGTTCTGGCCAGCTCTGAGGTAAAGCTCCTCGGATTCGGGGCTGGGGGGCTGGGTGGAGGGCTGGGAGCGAAGGCAGTCAGACGCAGGTGAGGGGTGCGAGGTAGGAGAGATGGGCGGTGGGTTCAGAGGTGACGAGGTGATGTGAACTGGCCCCACCCTTTTCAACCTCTTTTTGTTCGTTTTTCTTCTGGACCCTTTGGCTACGGCACTCTCCACCAACCTCTCACTAACTGCTTGCTGGACTCGCTGCTCCTCGGCCGTCTCCCCCTCGGCCTCCGCCGTCTCTCCCAGGATGTCCCTGCAGGCGTCGGCCACACACTGAATCCCCAGCAGCTGAGCTCCTCGCAGCACGTCTCTCATCCCCGAGCTGGGGATGGTCAGCGTGGCAGTGTAGGCGAACTCCAGAAGGGCGTCCAAGGCATCGGGTGCGACGCAGTCCAGCTGGCAGACGCTGAACCCCCCCCCGCCCTCGCCGCCCCCTTCCTCTGCTCCAAACAACCGCCGGAAGTAGAGGCTGACGGCAGCCATGACGGAGCGGTGCGTGGGGTAGCGGGCCCCGCGGGAGGTGAGGGTGAGGTCACACAGGAGCCCCGTCCTCCTCTGGTCATTGAGGTGGGACAAGAGTTCGTTGCTATGCTCCGGGAAGGGGATCCCAATCAGACCGTCCTCTCCTGGAGACATCGCCACCTACACAAGAGAATGGGAAGATTAGACATTGGTTCAATTTTTTTTCCATCTATGAAACATGCCTTGAAAAATATCATCTACTCCGTGCAGTTTCTGGAAACAAGAAAATACTCTGCCAATACTTTGCCATCTCAAAAGCAAATATTCAGTAGTGTGCCCGGCACAAGGCGCTTTGCTTCACATGAGGAACAATTCAAATGAGGCTTAACAACGACTTTCTTCCATGATCCTCCTACACTGTCCCCTCCAGACTGTGACTCAGGAGGAGGCAGCTTCAGCCGGTCAGACGGGGTTGTATCGGAGAAATATATTAGATGACGGAATTAATTACTAAAGGCAAGAAAACGTAGAAATGATCATCGAGGTGGGGCAGATGGAAAAAAAACAAATGGCCGATCGCGAGGACGGTGAAAAGAAAGAGTTACGCAACGCTCTGTAGGTGTTGTGGTCAAGGGCCAGTAGGTTAATTCTTGTGAAACCTTTATAGCATTAGCCCATCGATTAAAATACCTGGAGAAGAACAGAGGGACTGAAGTAGGAGAAAGACACGGAAGAAAAGCAAGCAAGGGACAGGGAGGAAGTGACAGACTAGAGTGGGTGAAAGGGGGAGTACCAGCAAAAAATTGAGGAAGGAAAAGCAGCAAGAGCAAGTATTTGTCTAAATGCACACGGTCTGTAGTTTAGAAGTGTCATACGGGTCTGTTTGTTTGTTCTTTTTCAAGTGAACAAAGAACTTTACATGACAGTTTTTCATATAAGCACCACAGATATTAGAAAACAAAGAATGTACATTAAATTGAGTGGTTGCCTCTAAGGGGAGCTGACAGCAGTACGACCAAACAACTCCCTGCTTTCGGAGCCTTGGGCTCGCACCTCACCCAGTCCCCGCCATACCTGGTCCACAGGATCTCTGACACACCTGAGCAGACCAGATTTTCCACAAACAACTTACCCTTCACAACCCATTCCCCCCTCCCTGTTCTTCATTTCCCTCCCATAGCAACTGGCAGCCCCCCCGGTCATCCAATAACAGCGCTCACACAGTGCCCAGGGGGCTCTGCACAAAAACAGCCCATCCACCTGACTAACCTGCTTCAAAACACACCCAATTACACACACGTACGAAAACACACGCACACACACACACACGCACACGCACACACAGGTAATCTGTGGCTCCCCCCCGCCCACCATTGTTTGATTTAACCTGTTGGGCAATGAACTTGACAACAGCCTATTGAACACGCACATGCACTCCACCCTTATGAAGAAAAAGTAAAACAATTAACCATTTGTCCTCGACAAATACTTTGGTGGAGCCATGAAACGATTTCCCTCCCTCAAAGACACATCAAACATTTCCTTCTCACCCAAGGAGATGTAGCACCCCGCAGCCCAAGACGTCGGTCCTACCTTCCCCGTCTTTATAGGCATGGGCACCGTCAGCCGGAGACGAGGCAGCGGCTGTCTCATGGCTGTCTCCATTTCTTGCTCTCGGCGAGCCTTCTCCGTCACTTGCCTTCTCGTCGTCTATCAAACCAACTCTTTTTTCCTGTTTCCTTCTACCCTCAGATGTACAAGTTAAAGGTCTGATCTTCTCAGTCAGAAGCCGGGCTTAAGCGTTCATCCTTGGGGATGTCTACTCGCTCGCACATTCTGCCACTCACCTCTCCTTCCTGTTGTATCAAAAGAGGGTGCACGGCGACAAAGAGAGACTCAGACACCCCTCCCCCCAGGTCGCCTACGCGCCCCCTCTCCAAAACTCAACGGCCCGTTTTCCGAAGACTTTCCGATAAACACGATTGCCTTGTTAGCAACTTGGAGGGTGATGGGGGGTCAACAGGCCATTGGATGGCAGCTCGATGTTGGAAAAGGACACTCGGTGATGAAGATGAAATAACCTTCAAGCTCAAGTTCAACAGGCGGAGCTGGAAGAACGCCAGAACACGCTAGCCCCAACACACCAGAAATCGCTTATTTTTAGCCGACTCCACGAATGTCAAAGTTGAACGACCGTGTAAGAACAGAAATCATATTGGCCTTGTGAGTCATAGTACACCTTGAATCAAACATTCAGGTTGGTACAATATGAGTTAAACCCTATTACACCGCCCCTCCGATACAAACTGCTGTCGAGAGCTCTTCCTTTGAAGGCATGCTAAACATGTGCTTGTCATACATTGACATCACTGCCTCGGTAGCGAATATTTACAGCCATTTGTTTCAGGCCCGGGCATTTACATAAGATTTATCTCTTCAAACTGATGCAACAAGGACGCCGCGTCGACCCAACCGCTGATACAGAACGGTGAGGAAGTTGAGGAGCACGCGTTGCTCTTCTCTCTCTCCCCCCTTTTTAAATTACCACGAGTGCAAAGCAGCTCTTTTCAAAATAGATAAATGACTGAGGGGAGTCTAACATTTTTAGGTTATCAGACGTGAGGATTAGCTGCCTCTGCTCTGACTTATCATTGCTCACAGTATCTTTGGGCTTCGGCTGCTGAGGTTACCTCGCCCCTAAAAGCACCATTATTTTTTTCAGTTCATCAAAACATGATTACTTAAGAAAGCAATCTCTCCAGTAATCAATATTCTTGACAACAATTTGCTTCTGCTCAACCGTAATAAAAGTGCACAGCGGTGGGGAAAGCATCAGAAAAGATGCAGAAAAGAATCCACATGGATTGCCCCACAGCCCAAGAGTCTGTGGGCCAAAGTGGAAATGGACAACTTGACCTTGCACGCATGTACATTGTGTCTCGTACGTAGACAAGATAAAATACCAGAATGAGGATGATAATTATTTGTAATTCTTTGAAAAAAAGGCACTCATATCGTGAACACTCTGAAATGTACCAAAGCAAGTCAAAATCTACCAAAAATCCAAAAAGCCGCTACTGAGGGTGGGGAGAGAACTCAGACATAAAAAGGGTTTTTTAAGAGGAGCACACAACAACGCACATTAAGTTTCCGGCCCAGGGGAGAAAAAAAAAAAGAAAAAAGGACGGCATCATGGGTGGTTGGTGGTTCACGATTGTTATTTTAGGCATATTCCCTCATACACAGACGTCTTCGGAAAATAATAAGAAAGAAAAGAAGCTGCAATGATTCCCACCGTTGTTCTATGTGTTTTGTGAGTCACTTAATACTGACGCATCACGACACACACAGTTGATATCCCCCCTCTCCTTCCTCGGCACATTGTTTCTGTTTTCTTTTGCTTACCAAGGACGTGTCTACATAAGTTGCTGAATCTTGCAACACATGGTAACTAATGCTGCAGCTCGCAGGCAGACACCACAAACACATTCTGTTCAAGACAAAACGATGACCAAAAGCAAGCAGAGCATTTCCCATAAGTCTTAATTAATATCATTCTAAATGTATTCATCTAAGAGGGCCTGAGTGCTTTGAAGTTAAATATCTGATATCACCGTTTGCCTTCATGTGTGTTTTGGTGAGTTTTAACGAAGGCAAAAAAAACAACAACAAACACTTGCTTCAAGTATTACTTTTTAATGTTAAGATGTTATCTTTCCAGCAATTGACTCTCATCTCTTTCTTAGTTTTTTGCTCACACCTCCCACTCCTTTTGTCGACGGCAGAGGCATTAATCACCTCTGCAACTCTTCGGTTTCCTCATCCCTTGCTTTCATTATGCACACTCTCTTCCTCTCTTTTAACAACAGACTTGTCTTTTTTGGGGTGCCTCAGAAGATAGCTGATAACGTCTGAAACTTTATACATCTTTCTTTTATCAAAAAACAGCCCGGCTGGCCTCAAAACCGATGCCCGGGTGGCAGATCCCAGCCGTAAAATAAAATGTAAAGAAAGTTTAAAGAATAGAGCAAAACATTTTTTGACACATTTAGAGAAGAATCTGCTCCTTTACTCAAGAGGAAACGGAAACTGCAAAGCTCTGTCGCTGACCGTTACCATGATTCAGTGCAGCTCCTGAAAGAAAACGCGGCCAACTTGCATGGAGGCCGTCAACATGACGCACGCGGGATTGACCAAATCTGCACACAGAGATTGGTTCTGCAGCGTGAAAGCATGTTGTGCTATCCACAGTCTGTGTACTGAAACCCCCACGGCACACACCACAAGAGTGCCTTAACTGGAACTACAACTGTTAGTCTTATTTTTATGGCTCCTATTTTCCGTTAAAGGCTGTAAGTTTTCCCAGTCCACCTCAATTATATCAGGCTCCAGCGCTAAGGGGGAAAATATGACTTTTTGCCATTGACACAAAACTGTGGCTGAGTGGAAGAAGGAGAAATTCTCCTACAAGTTCTGATGTCAGATGTTTTCCAAAGCAACCGTTAATTCATGCAGTTTTAAAAATATACACACATATATATATATATATTAAAGTGCTATAAAAAGGGGACCTCGAGAAAACAGAATAAGTTAATGTGTCTTAGGAGAAATGCTTCCACCCAATACAGCTCCATTCCATTCTTAAATAATTGCTTCAGACACACACGGTAACAAATGAAGCATGTTGGTGTCAGCGTGGCACAAACTCCCGAAAAAGCACCCTTCTCAAGCAAATGTGCTAAAATGACAAATGGGTAAAATAGCAAATTGTGACAGTAAACATTGCCTGCCTCCGAAAAACAAAAACAAAAGAAACAGCAAAGCCACCAAACACGTGGAAAGTAAGACTCAATCTCATACCGTTTTCTCCTCCACAAACCCGTCTTCCTCACACCACTTTTTCCTCTCTGTGTGACAGATTTCAGTGCTTACGAAAACAACCCAGCCCTCTTTACAACTCACTTATTTTGGGGTAGTGAGTGGAATAGTGGGACACCGGCTTTGAGGAAGAGTAGGGGAGGAGGAAACGGGTATGATGAGAACCCATGCATCTGCCAAACCGAAGCCACTGCTTCTCTCTGCCCAGCATTGCAATCTCTCAAAACGGAGTACCATCAAAGCTTTCACATTTAAGTCATGATTGTCTGCAGCCACACGAGCAAACCCGCTAGAAACCAAACCGACACATGCAGGCAGACCAGCCATGCAGCTGCTCATCTCTGCCGGGGTGATAAAACACACTCTCCACACCGTGCGAGTCCCAGCAGCTCCCTCCGGACTTTACATTTGCATCCCACCAGGAGATTAAAAAGAAAAAAAAAAGAAAAAAAAACAGACACAACCAGGGAGAATTTGAATTACCATTTGAATTTGTCAAAGACAAGACTTTGAACAGCATAATGGTAATCAACCCCACTGCAATGACACTTCTGGGGAGGGAATAAAACACAACAACAAAATAAAAGAGAAGTCCACTAGACGACGTTACTCTGAAGAGTTTTTTTTCTCTTTCTTTTTCTTAATTCAAGAAAGCCCCTGCAGCCGACCCCTCCTCCTTCTCTACTGTAAGTGGGGCATTATAGTGTGTAAAGTGTGACGCATGCGCACGGCGTGGTCTTAGCTCCAGAAACACATTACATTATTCATTTGGTTGGCAGAGCAGAGGCCCTTATCCCCTCGCCCTCCCACACCACAACGCTCCTCTGTGAGCTGCAGCAGCAGCCCGTTTGCATGCCAGACCTGGACACCAGTGGGAATCTGCAGGAGGATTATCAGCTTATCAGCACATGGGGCAAGACAAATGGGTGCACATAGGGCCCTTAATACCAGCAATCTTCTAGCTAGAATTTTATGCCAGGGATATATATATGTATATATATATTTTTTTTTTTTTCGGAAGATAAATCTTTCGAAAAAACACAGTCACCACCAAAATTCCTGGTTAATACCTTAAGAATAATAATGCAAAAAAATATTTTCCAACATATATCTAGCTACTAGTAACAAATTCAAACAGGAAACAATTGTAACATGTTTATATTTTGTCATGAACCTGCGCCTCAACTTAAATGACAGATTTGACTAAAGTTTCTGGTTGAGAAGAGAGCAAAACTCTGTCATTTCTCACATTGTTTTATCTAATTTATCTCAATGGTTTTTTTTGTTTTCATCATATTGTGATTCTATGACGTTGAGTTTAATTAGCCTTCCATACACCGGCCAATATCTTTTTAATATTTCAATTGTCTTAGTTTACAAGTTGAACATGCCACAAAACTTTATTAAATATTTTTTCCAGATTTAAATAGAATACATTGTCAGTTTCATAGTAATATCTTAAAAAATAAGTTTAAATAGAAAAAATGCTGGAGTTTGGACTCTTTCTGAGCAATATAACCTAATCTCTTCTGTATATACTTTTTGTAATGATTTCAAAACTGCGCAAGATAATGATTTAGAAAAATGAGTAAATATTTTTTGGCACTTTTTTTTCCCGAGAACACTGTAAAGTCTCACATTTCTGTTCGGTTTGCCACGATGAAAGACAGAGGGAGCAGTAGCACGAAAGGAAATCAATCTGAGGTTGGAAAGAGGAAAACAGTCTGAGATTTGAAAATAGACAACAGCAAAAGGAACATGAGGGAGGTATGTTTTCTAAAAACACACATGTTCTTAGAAATCACACAAAAATAGGGAGAGCACGGGGGAGGAAAAAACACATGAGAGTGAGTGAGAGAAAGGGGGGGAGTGGGTGTCGAGATACTCTGAAAGATAAAGCAGAGAAGAAGAGAAGAGGGGAGGTTAAGACAGGAAAATCTAGTCCCAGCCTTGAACAATCTGTGTTAGCGACGAGACATGAAACAAGAGTCGACAGAGTTGAGTTACAAGGGGAGGGGAAGGGGGAGGCAGAGAGAGAGAGAGAGAAACAGAGAGAGAGAGGAGGGAGAGGAGCCGTGACTTGACGGCTGGGAGATAAACAGCAATCGAGCAGGAGGTGAACACATGCACGCAGCCACAGGAAGTAGCACGAGTCCTTGCAGGTGTATCTGTTTGTGCGCCAGTGTGTGTGCAGATGTCTGAGGGAGAGCTGTGGTAGCAGCCACCTCTATCATTAGCATCACCCAAAAGAGACTTTCACCAGAAGATGGAGAACACTCGCAGATGTCAGAGAGGAGGCCTGCTGACGGAGTGGTTTCACACTTTCCTCTCCCCCTCTTTCAGCTCTTTATCTGGTCAGCAGTTTCTTCCCTCAGCACTCCACAGCTGTGTGCACTTGTGTGTGTGAGCACAGGAGCATCAAGGTGTGTGGGCGAGCTCCGCGCCGCACCCCGCCTCAATTAACATGTAAAAGCAGAAGACTAGCTAGATTTTGTTTTCCTTTTACATGTGGTTTTTACATTTGATCAGATTGGACGAATCTACGACATCGGAGTAGAACACGCACAGAAAAGGGAAACCAGTAAAAGAATGATTCAACTTTTTTGGCTCTCAAACACGCACTAATTAATAAGCACACTTGCAGTAATTCAGCGGGGGTGTTTTCACATGTCGGCCCATGGTTTTAACCATCGATCTGCGTAGTTTTAATCATCGATCTGCGTAGTGTTAACCATCGATCTGCGTAGGTGTCATTTTGAAGAAATGAAGAACGCAACTAGGATTAGAATTCAGACTTCTTTTAGAAATACACTTTCACATAAAATCTAACCCTCTTTTTTAAAGAAAACACATTATTTCAGTGCAGACATATTTCAGACTGCTTGAAGTCAGTGCTTGATGACCACTCAATTTGTGTTCTCTAAAAGATTTAAAACAGAATGTTTTTGGAGCCGTCGGCCCCCCTGAGTTACTTAAACAGATCTCAGAGACGTTGGTATGGTCTAGAACACACCAGCTGAAGTAAAACAGACTCTATAGGGCCAAAATGACGTTTGTTCCTCATTATGATGAACACGGCTGAGCTGAAGTACTTCAGAGATTTCAGCCAACATTAAAATCTGTTTTTTAAGTAGTTGGAACAACCGTTAGAACCTCTTGGAACAGCAAGCTGCTGAATGTCCTCTTCATCTGGTTTAGGAACTGGAATTTGCATCCGCTTTGTTTGATTTTCAATAATGTATATCTTTTGTATTTCTTTTACATCCAGAGGGTTTTATTGTTTGGATAGGGGCACTGGCAAGCCGCGTAATTAGGACCACAAACTATACGTCTGGAACAAATATGTTACACTGGTAACAGCTGGGATATAAAACATCTGCATCCCTACAGGGGACACTCCCATCCAGGTAAAGATGGCAACTCAAGAAAAAAGTGTTTTAATCTCAAAACTGTTTCAATCTCACCTCACTTTTTTTTCTCTCTTTTTAAATAAAATAAATAAATACTTTTACAGATCAGCATTACTGTTAGGTATGAAATATAAAGTCCACCACTCAGCTGGAAAGAATGATTTAATTCTGTTATCAGATTCGGTGCAAAACCCACTTTGCTGCAACACCACAAATCATGGCTGCAAAATGATGTCAGAGCTAAACTGAAAACACTTCACATGATCAGAAAATGAGCAAAAAGGATATTTAGGTGTTTTTTTCATCATCGGTAGCATAAGTAAGAATGAGTAGTTGGAAGTAGTTGGCGTGGGTTTTGGAGTAGGTGGGATGGTTTTGAAGTGCAGAGAATATTACGTGTACCTGAAATACAACGTCAACACTTTATGTCATGCATGCATGTGGTATCTTTTTAGCTAAATTTAATAGCAGATTATAAAAATGCATTTTGAGACCTGGTAAATACCAAGGTGAGCAGAAGCTTAAATATTTAATATTTTTACATTATGCTCTTTTCAATTCAATATATGGTTTAAATGATTTGCATATAATCAAATTAATTGTTTTTTATGTGTTTCAAAGAACCAGCCTGTACATTTTTTTGGGGGGTGGAGGGTGGGATTGTGAGTATTTTTATGCACAGAAATATCTTCAACCAAGAAAAATGTGATGTGAAACAAGAAATCAAATGTAGTATTTCTTTTTTAGATCAGCTATTTGCCTCCACATGTGATGTTAAAAGTCATGTGCGCTGGCCCAGTGCTGAATTTGTTTTGAAGTGTGTTGTCCATTACTTAAAGTTGCCAAATCATAGGGTTTGTCTCAACATCTGTTCTTCTCCTGCTCGAATGTCCTCCCACTTTAAAAGGAAGATATTGCAATAGCACTGGACACAAACATGCAGAGAAATGTCGCAAAACTAACTGATCCCGATCAGTTTCCTCTTCCTGTGCTTGCTAAAAATGGTCGACCACTAAAACAGATGGACAGATTAACCTAAAAAATGTGCAATAGTAACAGTTTTGACAAAGATTAGGCATAAAGGTGGAACAGAAAGAAAGAAAGACAGAAAGGTGGAACAGAAAGAAAGAAAGAAAGAAAGAAAGAAAGAAAGAAAGAAAGAAAGAAAGAAAAAGAAAGAGAAAAAGCAAAGACTCAACTAAAGAACATGAATAGAGGATTCCATTTTTATGCCATTTACAGTTAATGAAATGTATAAGAAAAACTTGAGGGGAGCCTTAAAGTCAGACTGAATTAAAAAAAAATTGAATTTAAGTCAAATATTATACAGACTGAATGATGACGTGTCCTCTCTGATTATTATGTCTTTAAATCTTAATGGGGGTGATTTTATTTTTCCAGGGGGGATGACATGCAGTCTCTTGGAGTACAAGCCTCCATCTGCTGCTGGAGTTCCCCTTTAAAATACAGACATGAAAGGGGGTCACTTTCCACAGCAATGACTCCCTGCATCTGCTCGTGTTTGGGTGTTTATTCTCACTTTCCCTGAAATGTTGTCTCACTGTACCTATTTATGATAACCGCCTGCTCACTGTGTACAGAAACAATTGCACTGTTACTAGAAGAGCTGAATCACCATCAGTCCTTTACCCTTTAGCCTTCCAGCAACGTCTTCTTCTTCTTCTTCTTTTTCTCACTCTTTACAAGAAGAGGAGTCATGGCCACCTGTCGATTGGTTAACGCCGGGGCGGCGTGGGCTGTGAGGCTGGTGGTCGAGAGCGAGGAAGGGCTGTCAAGTGCTACAGAAACTCATGACTGAAAAGAGGAAATGGCATATACATAACTTCCTCTATTGACACAACGAGTGGGGGCAAGAATCAACTGTAGTGGGAGAATAGATTATTGGCTATGAGTAGTCACCCCGCAGCCATTACTGTTTCAGTGTGGAGAAACAGCTGCGCAGGGGCTGAAAACGTTGGTCAGAAGCACAATTTTTTCACATCTTTTATCATCATAAAGGGTCAGGGTTTGTTCAGGTTATCGGCGGTTTAAAAGTAGGAGCAGCGTTTTGTTAACCCACCAAATGAACCCATCAGGACCAATAAGCGGGAAGAGGAGCGCCGACGTTCCGAGCCTCGTTATTTCTGCATGAATGTTTGTCAGACTTTTTTGGAATAACTGACATTTTACGGGAGCCAAGGAGACAATAAGAAAGGGGGTACACCTTCAAATATTAGGAGTGAACAAAGAAAAAAAAACACCTTTACTTTTTTTCAACTCCCGTTCTCCCTCCCCCGTTCTCTCACTTTCTCCCCACCGTCCTCCCACTGACTCGGTTCGTATGAAACTGAAAGACCCATGTCTAAAAAGGGGGAATTCGTATGGGCTCACATGCCCTAATTAAAGCATTTCCTGGAACCGTGTGCACACATGTATGTGTGTGTGTGTGTGTGTGTGTGTGTGTGTGTGTCTGCGCTGCTCGCCTGACAGACCACTCAATGTCACGTCCCTCTACCCACCAGTTCATGGACACATGGCAGTCACCGGTCCGGCAAAGCCACGGTCACATGATTCGTCACACCAGGAGTTTACCCACCACAGATATGCAAACACGCACACGCTAAAGCCCCAGCCAAATTCGAAGGCCATATCTATACATTCGAAACTTCGTTCAGGGACATCTCTGTACACAGGGACACGATTCTGAAACCTTTCTATCATCTAAAGTTTTGATCTTTGGATCTTGTGTTGTGTGGCATGAAACCCCCCCAAAAAAAAGAAAAAAGAAAGAAATAGTCTTTTAACTAGAACTATGAGCTATCACGGGGAAAAAAAGAGATTCTAAGAACATGCTGAATTTATTATCCAATGTTTGCATGTTGGATTTTGGTTGAAATGCTGGAAAATGTACAATAAATGTGTTTGGTAATTCTTCTCATATCTTACATTACTATCATAAATGATGATTTCATCCCTTTCATGGTTTGCATGCTTCAAACATTTTGATTACATCAACAAGTGTAACAAAATTTTCTTTTCTGAGTCATATTTCTTTTGTGGCTTACAATAAACAAGTAAACACAGTCCCATCTGTGACGCATTTTGCTATTATGTGAAAAAAAGTAAACTCTTAGGCTCTGGGTTAAACATATTCATGGTATTTACAGTTCTACAACATGAGCTTGCTCCATTTTGATGTGTTTATTTATATAAGCCCAGTATGTAATAGATACTGATATTTTACCATGTCCTTTATTATTACACTGGCAACATGGTCTAAACAGGTCCTCAAAAGCATTTTTGTTTTAATTATCTAATAATAACCCCAGAAATATCACCATTATGTTTCAATCACACGAGTTTAGTCCAGGAATTGTTGCTGAGCTGTCTTGAAAAGCCATTTGGAGATATGGAGCGCCTGCAGCTAGCAAACCACAGAGGAGTTAACTTCCAGGTTGCCTATAAAATATTCAAATGCTTGACCACTTTATTCAGCACATATTTTGTTCCAAGGACTGGGATGTCTTCAAGAAGCTCCTCCCACCCTGCGGGACCAGTGTTTGCTGACGTTTGACCCCCACAAGACGTTTGTGGTGTAAACTGAGTCAGAGAAGCAAAGAATATGCGACGGCATTAGAAGTCACATTTATTGGGCTGATTTCTAGGAACTGCGTCAAGATCTGTCCCAACTGTAGTCATTTGGAGGTAGAACTCAGACCGTGACCCTGATCTCTGATCCTGGAATATGAAAATGCTCTTGCAGTGGGAATATGAGCCCTATATGAATTGGAACCGAACAATGCTTCTCTATGCCAGCCAAACACGGTAAACACTGAAAAGTTGAGAAAAGTGACACCTCTCACGTCTGCGTTTCTTTGCTGTTTTTTTAATGTGCAGATATGCCCATTTCAGCAGGGGTGAGCAAATTTCAGTACTGAGAAACCTTGGCCATCTTTTTACCAGATCGTCATGGCTGGGGATGCGAGGCGTCCCGAGGAGTCGCAATTTCTGTTTCCTCGCTCATTTCACACACAGATGCTCTGGTGAGCTGACACCATGCAAGGTTACAAATGCTTGTGCCCACATGTATGCAACACTGTCTCCATTAGAAAGCCCGATGTCCCTCTTCTGCAACCCTTTCCTACCTTCAGAAAGTTAGTTGGCTAACCCTGGTTGGTTAACAGCAGGAGTGCTTATATTTCTCTGCCATGCGCAGCTCTTCTTTGCCCATATTTTCACTCACTGGTAACACATCACAACAGACATGATGGATTTCTTCCCCCCTCTCTCTTTAATAATCGCAGCTTGATGTCCAATCTGCCACCCACTGCACAGTCTGTCATCAACCATCTGTCTGCCACATTTACCTGGTCAAATCATTCATTCATTCACCTCCTTTGCTCGAATGAGGGTTGTGTGGGGAGCCGGGGGTCTATCAGGCAAGGGGCCGGGTCACCAGTCCATCACCGGGCCGCACAGAGACCACCAAACAACACACACCCCACCTTAAAATTAATCTAGAACTAGTCCAACATGCATGTTTTTGGCCCGATGGAGAAGCCACACAAGGGCTACTTGACACTCGGACCAGGACCCTGATGCTGACGGGTGACCACCCCCCCAGCGGGCAGCCCCGGGTCAGATCAGCCGCTGGAAACTGGAGCGCATCCATAATCGCCGCTGCGGTAAAAAAATCGCCCTCTCTGTGGTTTGCTCAGAGTGTTACGACTTTCAGTGGGAGGCGTTTTATTTTCAGATGTGAGGTTCGATCACTGGGAAAACTCTCCGGTGCGTTTTCTGTCAGATTCAACAGCTGATGGACCAATAGAGCTTTTACTCGGATAGAACCATCCCTGCTCCGTCAACTGAAAACATTAAAAAAACATTACGAAAGAGGGACTTCATCTTCTGTTTTTTAGATTCCCACCTCATCTACCTATCTTTGAGCAAAGTAGCTCAAATATAAGTAAAATCCCACCGGTGTGGGATTTTTTTCTCCCACAGACAAGACACGGCGCCTGCCTTGTTCGGGTGTTGATTACCTACATCATCAGATAACACTTTGGGTCTGACACCCTTAAAACAGATAATGAATAGCTGCCCTCGCACTTCCTTTTTTCTGATCAATAACCCCAACAATAAAACCAGGCCGGACTTTTCTGGAGGCGGGCCTTACAGAGACGTGAGTAAAACCCTGGTTTTCTCAACACAGACAACAGCACGATATGGGCTCTTTACCGTTCCTCTCCCATCACTACGCATCTCAGAGGGAAAACACGTTAGTGATCAAATCTTAGAGATCTTGGTGATCAAAATTCAGTGTTAAAAAAAGTTCTTCAAGACAACTGTCACTTTGCACTCACACCTCAAGGACCAAACAACAAATTCTGAGTATAAGTTGATTTAGAATAAAAATGTATGTTCACTCACGCCTTAACTCAACAGAAATATTGTCCTCTAAACATTAGGTCACTCATCGGAGGAAAAGTTCCACTTTATCAAAGCAAATTCCTGACTCAAATGAACTTAATACGACACATTTATATACTGATTTTCTTCTGTAAAGTAATTTTTGTTTTTAAATGCATCACTCTTGTTTGTAAAAATGACAACTGGTGCAGACATCAGGAAACAGAAACATCCCACAGCTTGCTTCAGACACTTCAGATGTTTTTCTGACTATGCATCACAGCGTGGACATGCCGCACAGCCTGAAACCTTTGCTCAGACCTAACCCTAAAAGCCTTCACTGTATCTGTCACACCTCACAGCAGCAGGCTTTGAGTACTTTACGGGACCAAGCGCGTAGCAGGGTGAGCGACGTTAATGATGAAGGAGTAGCGTGTATCATAAAAAGCTGGGACAGTCCTACCTCCAGTCCATAAACCCAGGAGACGATGGGTGCCTGCTGTCTGTCTTTCGTCCTCTCTTTGATCCTTCAATCAGAGGACGGAGGTAATAAACCTGAAGGGGGAAAAGGAAGCAAGTTCAAGCAAATTCATAAGAAACAAAGGCGAGATTCCCACACCGACAGGAACTGATATCAGGAAATCACGCAGGTCTGACTAACAGACTCGTAGATTTTTTTCTGCCGTACAAATAAGCTACAGTTAGCGGGAGGGCGTGAGGAGGGTCACACCCTGCAGGCTGTCAGATGATGCACAATCCAGATCTGCGGTCACGGTGGGGTGTCTTCTGGTAAATAAACGGGGGTGGAAAAAAGCTGATAGAAACCAACTGCTTCCTTGTTTGGCTTCTACGGAAAAGAAGCTCTCCAACAGTCACGGCCACATTGGGAAAGCCCACACACACACAAACTCACACACACCTCACAGAGATGAATGTGATTAACACATACCACACAGGAGATGTGGTGTGTGGACAGTTTTTTCTGACCGCCTAAGAAACATTCAGGACATTTGGGCACGGCAAAGGTGCACCGATGCATCTGCGGAGTCCGAATAAACAGGAGAAACAGATCTCAGCTACAAGGAGCAGGCCTGCAGACAGCAGTGCGTGATGGAGGTCAGGTCAGGACAGCAGCAGCCAGGGATGAAACACAACTGTCTAATTATGTCACACGCAAAGTCAGGGCCAAAAGAGCTGGCTTCAAGAGGGTATTTCATAACTGTGATGCTTCTGCCGTTCGAGCACAAGCGTTCCACCTTCAGAGAGGACGGGGAATGCCCCACGGCGACTGTTGACGGTCCACAAAGACGAAAAACAAAAAAAACAACAACAACAGTTCTGTTTTTCTTTTAAACGTGCAAACACCAGGTCACCGGAGGCCGTACTTCCCAGCTTCCCCTTGGAGGTCGGAGAGGAGAGCCGGAAAACCCGAACCTGCACGTCCACCAAAAGATTTAACCAAACAAGTGGCGACCGAGACGGGAAACCAAACCCAAGCCAGTTGAGCTTGTCGGGCCGGTCTGTGAGAGGGGCGAGTCAGCAACACATCTACCTCTGTAATGACACACACCCACAAGCCCACTGGCTTGACAGCCCTCCCCACCCATGATGCAGGCAGAAGCCTTAACCTAACATTACCGCCTGAGCGCCAGCCCATTGTAACACAGGATTGGGTCAGGATTAAAATAAAACACTGGGTGCGCCCTGGGGAGGATGATGATGATGATAATGATGATTAACAGACCACTGAAGGGAGATCATTTAGGTGCAAGAGGCTAAATCCAGCAAGATCCGCTGGACTGCGCGCGCACGCGCCGTGCAGAGGCAGGTGATGTGCGCGCGCGCGCGCGCGCGAGGCAGGTTAGGTTTTGGATGTCAGCCGGTGT
>CAJRST010038888.1:7991573-8126520 GCA_907169785.1 Menidia menidia
AACTAAACGGAAACAGGGTGATAAATGAAACTTACACAGAGGATGTATCACATCCAATGTGGTTGAGGCAACAGGGACTTTTTTAGAATGACTTCATGTTAATCAAATGTGAGAAAACGAGATTACTGTGTAGACTTCAGAAATAGCTTAGATATGAACTCTTTTTCTGTTTCCAGAGAGAGAAAAGTCATGTACTAGGCCTACGTGTTTCATGTCACTAAACAGCAGCATCCTTACCCTACAGAAAAGAAAAAAAAGAACTCATCTTGAAGAGCATAGGCCTATGTGTCCTGTTTGAAGTGGTTATGGGGATGGGAATCACCTTGTTCGTTCAAAGCTCGAGTCTCATCCCCATCTACAGTAGCTCCTTGAATGTGTGTGCTTGTGAATGTGTTGGTGGGTTTTGCAGAGAGGGGGCAGGAAGTATATAATTTTGCGGTGAACGCAGTCAGCCCACCTATTACCACCCCCCTCAACCCTAAATCTGTGCTTTGCTTTGTGGTTGAGCTACCAAAATAAGACGGTACACATCACAAGCATCATAAGCGCACCTTATCTTTTTCTGTGAGCTTGTGATAAAGCAACCATTTCCAGCCTGACATAAGAGCTTCAAAAAAAAAAGTAAAAGAAAAAAAAGAAAGTTGTTAGATAGTCTGCAATTGCATATATAATGCTGTATTTCACATATTCTTGGACTGCAATAATCTTCTAATACTTTGAAATGCACTACGTTTATGTCACAAAAATGCTCTTAAAGGATAAGAAGAAACACACTCAAACTTCAGTTGTAGTATACATCATGACAGTAAGATTTCTCTTGGTTTCATTTTCCCTTTTTTTCCTAGAATTGCTTTCTAAATGCTACATAAAACTTAGTAGAAGACCAGGTTTTGGTGTACTGTAGAGCACTAAGAAATTACACAATACATTAAACAATGTCTGTGGTTATTGGCAATCTAAATAAGTACCATTAAAATACAACTAAGCAATTAATAATTCTGAGATTTATCCATGTAGATTATACATTTATCACTGTGGGCTGAAGAAAGTGCTACAGGAGGTAACTTCGACTTTGCTCAGCAAGCTATTTTCCGCTTCTCAACCCAGTTTTCTTAATGAGAGCAGAGCCCGACTTTTCTTTTACCCATTTGTGAAACAATGGCTAAAGTCATCAATTTAACAGCGTGCTGAACTCATAATGTCAGCAGGGAGGTGTGTTTTGACAGGAATTATTTTTTACATCTGTTTAACCTGGTGGTTTAACTGTTAATTGACTTTAAATGTATGTATATTTAACATGAACTCATTTACAGTTATTTTGTAATAAAGATGCAGTTCTGTTGTATATACAGAAATATTTCTAAGAAAAATTGCCCTGGTGTTGACCCTATGTGTACCATAGCAGTGGAGTTAATGTACCGGTACATTTTGTCCCCCCTAAAATATTGCTTTAAATTATTAAAAGTGTAGACTTAAGTGCTTTTCTTTAACATATTTACTGGAAATAGCGCTTAATTGAAACATTTTCAATAGATTTAGCTCTAACGTTGCACGGTTACATTTGTACGCTTCTGTCTGTGTAGTCTATTCAAACGTTTCAGATGATACAGGTTGCAGGAGTCAGTCTGTGGTTGAACTTGCAACAGCACATGCAACCTGTAAACCAGAGGTGAGCAAACTGGCAGGAAGGCTTCCCCAGTCTGATTGTTGCTGGTGTAACACTGCCGTGCAATGAGGGATGAAAAAGTCCAAATTTGGCATCTTGCCTGCGGTGTATTCAGTTACCAGTAAATAAAGACTACCTTCTGGGTTGATTTCAGAGTCAAAGTGACAGGCAGCAATTTTAAGCCCTGTTTCTCCCCCTGCCTCTATTCATAACCGGTAATCCAGGCAGGTCTGGCTCCATTAACCTCTTCCACAGTGTCCGCTGACTGCACAATGACCTCACCTCTTCACCTAATAAATTCAAACATCTTTTATGTCTTTTTTTTCCTTTTGTGTTACTGCAAAGTAAAATGTTTAAGCATTGTGACAGCTGCTTTGGCTGGGGCCTCCTTCCTGTTCATCTGATTATTAGATTGTCATTGCCATCTAGTGGTTAACTGAACAAACTTCCATATCGAGTCTCCAGCTGAGCGTGTCTGTCTATTTGAGGCCTCTGCAAATTCTGCTCCAATTCTGAACCCTGATGATTTGGAAAAGAGAGTTAAAATGTAAACACTCCCAGATTTTCCATAGTTCCTTTTTAGCCCTAAAAGTAAATGACATTACAACAGGTGCAAATCCAGCAAGCTGACATCTCTGTAAGACCGGCTCTGTAAGTCTCTTCTGTATGTCTGCATGGTGCAGAAGAGCCACTGGAAACTTCAGGGACACTAATGAAAACAAATGAGACCGAACAGCACGGAAAGCCAGGGGGGAGCAGCAGTACAGCTGTGAACCACCCTCATTAAAGCGAACGCTCATTTAGTTCATTTTGAGAGCAGCAGAGAATTAAGCGTCCCCACTTTTACAAGCTTAACCTTGGCTGTGAGTGTGCCTCTGCTGAGAGGTACAGGATTAGGAGCGCAGATCCAGGAGCAGCAGCGGGAGAATTTGAGACGGGAGGAGGACAGTTTTCATTAACTCACGTAGCAAGTTGTTTTATTCCACAGGAGTCTTGAGTGTGTGGAGTCACGATGCCTCTAATCCTTAGATGGCAAGTCCAAGTGTTTGTCTGAATCCCCGGGGTAAAATCCAAGAATAAAGTGATGCACGGAAAATCCATCCTGATGATCCATCCAAAGTAAAGTTAAAACATGCATATGATAGGTGGATTTTAGTGAAATTACACAAAAAAAGCACAATATCAGTGGTTGCTGATCACACTTAAATTCTGAAATACTTTTAAGTTCTCAATTGTTTTTATTTTCTGCCAATGAAATACATATTTTACATACTCTACATACTGAAATTAATATTTCATGGCAGTTTACTTCACAGTGTGCCCTGTCACTGATCTCTGGACGACTACAACTTACTGATCAGCAAAAGAAAACCTGCACCTCAGTTGTGTAATGGATATAGAGTCAAATAGGATAGCTCAGCGGGAGGAAGTACAGGGTCAAAAAGAATCATTTAGAACCAAACTGCTAAAAAAAATCAAATATGTAGATATACTGCAGTTGGTTTTTCTAACACTTTTGTCCAAATTTTCTTTAAGGTGTGTGGGAATGAGTTAAGGACATTTCATGTTAATGCTTTTGTGAGAAAGTGTGAAAACTGCTTAAATTAATGTATTAAAACTTGGTGGACAGGTGCAATTGCTTTATCGTTTTACTCAAAACATAAAATGTTATGCCAGATTCTGAAAAAAAATTAACTTGATCAGGGATGGTTAGTTAACAATTAACTGTTATAATTTAACATAGAATTTTATCTAAATTGAAATTGAAACTACCTTAAAACAGCCACTGACTGCTTGTAAGTAGACAAATGAGTGTCACATCACATAGGCTGATATCTAAACCCATTTTATTCTTACATCCAGATGTACATCACCATCACTTTCTTGTCAACATCCTGAGATTACCATCAATATCATCCTCAAGATCAGCATTTGAACTGCATTAGCAGCTATTTTTTTCCTTTTTAAAAGCTAAAGCTACGATAAATAAAAAATAAAACATTTGGTCCTTAAATATATAGTCTAGGCAACATGGTATCAGGGCTTAAGACAGATGTCTTGTTGCTACCCACAGAAAACATGAAACATCACTAGAATGGTGCTGAAATAGAGTAACTGGGCAACAGAGAGAGGAGAGTGCCAGCCGAACATGAGGCTGATGGCGGCTGAGAGCAAAGTGTCAGGCAAACCGATAGAAAGGGAGGGCGCCTGCAAGCGTCAAAGAAACAGTTAGCAACCAGAGCTGTTAAATCAGATGAAAGGCAGCTAGACAGACAAGGAATGAAAGACAAAGAGTCCGAGGGGTGAGAAAGCATACAACAGACCCAAAGAGAGGCACGTATTTACAACATGGGGGCTGCGGTGGAACAAAATCCTGTGAGCCACAGTGCACAGCAGAGCAGTACGGTGTGTCACACACACACACACATAAAAACACAATTTACAGAAGCTGTCAAAGTAAACATAAAAGTCTGAAAATGTTGTACTGTTAAAGAACTAAACACCACACACCTGGGACAACAAATCTATCAGTGGACTGCTTCTTAGTGTTCAAATTCAGGAGTACCAACTTTACAGTGTTATTTAAAAGCTAATTACTCTTACTGAAATGAAAATATTACACTTTGGTGAAGAATGGGCGGCAAGAGGGAGTCAGAGCTGGAAACCAGGACGAATCTGCTCTATTGTCTGCCTTTTGACATCACAATGGACCGTCTTCCCAACAGCAAAACGGATTATTATTTTGTCACATTTAGAATCATCGTCAGGCTGAATAAAATGCTTCATTAGTATTGCTGTTTATCATATTTTAACTCCAACCTTTTGCTTCCACCTAGCTTTTCTGTGTAATTCCCATGCAGCTTATTTCCACTTCAGCCCCCCTGCTTGCTCTGACAATCACTACCACAGGTACGTATGTATACATTTGGATGTGCCACCCACTCAAGAGACTCATGAAGTCCTTCTTCCTAATTGATGTCTTGGCTGAAAGTCACACGAACACCAAATATTCTAAGACAATCACATCCTAGAGTAAATGCAAAGAAGATATTTCTGTCCACGTGAAGCCATCAGCCGTCTGAAGCCAACTCTGAATAAAACCCGCGTATACGTGGTTCTGCCTCTCAGCACCGGCTGCAACACAAAGTCAATGTTCTTCCCCTTCTTTCTTACATGTTGGCAGGCAGTTTGTGCCTCAGTCCCTCTGAGTCTTTTCTGGTCAGTGACAGCTGAGGGTCCTTTTTCCCACCTTTAGGGGAGGTGGACTTGGCCGTGGTGGCTGCGTGTGCTGTCTGGTTGGCAGTAGGAGTGGTTGTTTGAGAGGTCTGGACGGGAGCAGAGGGGGTGTTAAGTTTTTGGGAGTGGGTGGTGGTCGTTGTGGCGCTTTGTTTTAGGGTGGCGGTGTTGGGGGAGGGAGGGTTAGTGGAGCACACATGTGAGAGCTGGGTGGATGAGGATGAGGTTGCTGATGGGATTTGTTTGGGGGAATGGCTCGAGCCTGATATGGGGCTTTGAGTGAGGACGGGGGAGGTCTGCTTCACAGGATGCACTGAGAAAGTCACTTTAGTTGTAGAGATGGTACTAGCAGGTGCTGGGGCAGGGGTAGCAGTTTGGGTCAGCGTCAGGGGGGAGGCTTGTTTCGCAACTTGGCTTAAAGCTGGGCCTCTGACTGAGACAGAGGGCTGGAGACAAGTTGTTGGACTCTGGGATTTACTCAGGGGGGTGCTAGATGTGACACAGACAGGAGATGGGGAGGCTGTAGCTGTAAGTGTCTGGGTAAGAGTAACTGGCGTAATAGTTGAAGTAGCAGTTTGGGAGGGAGTAGAAGGTCGAGTACGGCTCGTCTGAGTGGGAGTTGGTATTGGTGAAGGGGTTGGAGTCAGGGCAGGACTGGGGCCAGATCGTGGAGAAGCTGAAGGTGGTGTGTTGGATGCCTTTGCTCTAGGGCTCTGGGGATGTGGTGGGGAAGACGAGAGCAAAGAGGACGGGGGAGAAGAGGACGTAAGTGATGGCTTTGGCCCATGAGGTTGTGATAGAGGAATTGGGGTAGAAACCGAGGAGGGCGGTGGTGTAGAGGATGGAGAAGGAGAGGAAGAGCGAGGAGAGGATGTAGGAATGGGTTTAAGACGGAGAGTTGACTGTGGGCTTGCTCCGGCTGAAGGCGGTGAGGGGCAGGGAGGAGGGGAGGAGGAGCGAGAGGGGGTTGATGGGACTGGCTTTGGGCGAGGTGTCTGGGATAGGACAGCTGGAGGTGACAGGGGAGTGAGTGCTGGTGATGGAGTGGCAGAGGATAGAGGAGTCTGCTTTGGAGGGGAGGACGATGGGAAAGAAGCCATAGAGGGCATGTGCGTAGCAGTGGGCATAGAGGCAGGCTGGGCTGTAGACTGTGTGTGTGTGGCTGTGTTGGCAGAGATAGCCTGCGTTACTACGGGCTGAACTGGAAAGGTAGCTTGTGCTTGAACAGTAAATGGTATATTTGTCACCAGCTGTACCGGAGGGTTAGAGGTGAGCATACCTGCACTGCTTCCTCTCGCTAATTGCCCTGCCAGGAAAGGAGTCGGCAGCAAATTCCCCCCAGAAGCCTTCCGGTGGAGGGGAGGGTGAGGCTGCACACCAACCCAGGAACGATGAGGCAGAGTGGGCTGCGAGGCGGACAGCAGCCTGGCCTCCTGGGTCAGTCTGCCTAGTGCTGGCAGACCTTGATAGCTATTCCCACTATGACGTAACAGAGCCTCTTTAGCACCCTGCTGACTGATATTACCCTCTGATGGCCCGCTGGAGGAGGCTGCTGGGTTTGAGGGTACCACCTTGTAGAGTGGTGAAGCTGGCCCCACCCCTGTTGGTGTTGCTAGTGCTCCAGCAGTCACTGAGGGGAGATCAGCCTGAAAGCGAGGGCTGTAATGGAGAGTCCTTCCTTGCTGGACAGAAGCCGGGACAGTGGAGGCTGGAGTGGGTGGTGTTTTAGCAATTGGAGGCGATGTCACCCCTCCTGGAGGGCCCATGGTTGAGGGGGAGGCAGGAAACCCTCCCCTTGGGGACAAACCACTCATTCCCCCCATTGTCATCATTCCAATCAGAGAGCTCACAGAGGGGCGGAGGGGTTGCAATACAGGAGCACGAGGAGGAGAAAGAGGAAAGGAGGAGGAGGGAGAGGGGGAGATCAGGGGGGAGGGCAGGTAAAAAGTTCCTGCAAGAGCATGCTGCTGCTGGAGCTGCTGGAGCTGTTGCTGCTGTTGCTGCTGCTGGTGCATGAGAGCGATGGCTACATTACTGGTGGCGGCTGCAGTCTGCAGGGGAGCGTGGACCAGCGGCGCCCAGATGACAGGACGTGGCCGGGGGGACACCGTGCCACTCCCTCCCATCACTGCGCTCCTTCCTGCAGCGGCGGCTGCGATGGCGTCCTGCATGGCAGGCATGCTGTCATGTTTGACAATCTGCTGCACCAGCATGCTGTCACAGGAGCCCAGAGCCCCTGCTGTAAGACCCCCCCCAGCTCCTGGACCCCCTCCACCCCGGCCTCCACCGCGACCCATGCTGCCACCCAGAGAACCACCTTGGGAAGACTTCCGCAAAAGCATAGAGTTCTTTCTACCTGTAGAGGAGAAAAAGAAGGAAATAAGCCAAAAATGCCTTACTGACCCGATCAGCTTGGATGAATTTAAAAAAAAAGAATAAAGTTTGTAAAATGTGGAGCTGAAATGGCAGAGACTTTACAAAGAATTTCAGAGATTCACAGAAAATTTGCCGACAGATTATTTGCTCTTATGAATGGTTTCTGAACCATTCACCTGATGTCCATCCAGACAAAAGACCAGAGAATTAAGAAGACTTGGATAAATATGCAATTATATGAAACTGTCAAGCTGAATGAATAACTGTACAAATGAGTGCCAGGCAAATGCGGCAGGTCCACACATTACCGATGCGATCTAAACGGTCCACGGCAACTGTTTCAAAGGCACGCCTCATCATGGGGTGCTCCTCCAGAACTTCGTTAAAGCTGTCCACACTGAGCGAGTACAAGCGGCAGTACGTGTCCGCACGCACGCTGGCCGTCCTCCGTCCACGCGTCAACAAACAGATCTCTGATTATGGGAGGGGACACCATGGCAGAGGGAGAACAAAGAAAGAACACAAGTGAATCTGCAAGACTAACCTCAAACGAAACACCTGCATAACACCTATCAGGGATTGAAAAGCCGTCATTGTTTATTTCCTCCTGAAATGATTACCTTTTAACGCCTCTATCAACAAAGTGCACTCACCTCCAAAATAAGACCCATCGCTCAGCTTGGTTTCCTTGTTTCCCCGTGTCAGCACACTGACCCGTCCGTGCTGGATGAAATACATCCTGCGTCCAACAGTACCTTCACGGATGATGAAGTCAAACGGCTGAAACACCTCAAAGCGAAGCTTGGTCAGCACAGCGGTCACAAAATTGGGGTCGGCATTGGCGAACAGTGGCATGTTTGCCACCAGGCTCCGGCAGTTAAAACTGACTATCTCCTAAATGAAAAGGATGATTAAGACAGAGGAGAATAAAAGTCTCAGAGAGTGGCTGGAGACATGGGCACATTGGCTGTGTATTCATTGTGAATTCATTACCTCCTTTAGTGGCTCACTAAGTTCTCCCAGGATGTTCTCCTCATCAAACATCTTCCCCTGGAAGCGATGCTCATAATACTCATGGATCTTTTGCCGCATATCAGCAGGGAGCTTATGGAAGGACATATACTGCTCCACTTGCTTATACTGCAACAAGATAAACAGAAAAACCACAATGGCTTTGGGGAAAGTTTTGTATATCATGCTTTCCCTGCCAGCCAGACTGCAGTTATTTTAGCTGGAAAGCGAGCTAGTCTCTATTTGTCATCTAGATCCCAACCTTTGTCATGCTCTAAAGAAAGTGACTTGTCTGTTAGATTAATTTTTGGTTACATTTTAATATCCTCGTCTCATCTACCTATTCATAACTAAGTCAATCATTTAAACTGAGAATGTTAAAACTTAGAGCCATCATCTTCATCATCTCTGCTGGGTGTTACTTCCACACACTTAAGGATGATCTACTGCTCCGGTGCATAAGAAAAAAAAGTGTGCATAGTCTACAAATACTATTTCATTATTTATTTCATGTTCAAACTGAGGGCAGTTAAAAGGCCATTTATAACTGTTCACCAAGTTTCACACATTAATCACCAGGGAAATATATTCAGAATTTGTGCTGATTCTCAATTAGTGTGACGAAAGTGGTGGACGAAAGTCACCTTCTCCTGATACTGTCGGCGTGAGGAGTCCAGTGACTGTATGAGGGCGGTGGCGTGGCCGATGAACATGGCGTAGCAGGTGGCACCCACAATCATACTGAGCATGGTGAGCCAGACATCAGTCATGCCCTCTGGAGCCTGAGCACCATACCCAATGCACAACATGTGGCTCATGGCTTTGAAAAGGGCATAAGAGTACTGTACACCCCATGTGTCGTTCTGTTAGTGGGATACAGACAGAAATAAGTTCAAAATGGTAATTACAGGGGTGCTGTTATATTGAGCAGTTCTTTATTTGATCATGTTGAGGGAGGCACTTCCACTATCTGCAGCACAATCGTCTCAGAAAATATACCTGAGGCCACAACAACAAACGGAACAGCGAGTTCGGTATTGGAACAAAATTCTGGGAAAATGAAGAGCATAGAAACCACATGGACACAAAGAAAGGAACTCTAAACACAATCAAAACGTGCCTATGCGTGTGTCCGCCTGCTACTTAGTGTCTATATGAGTTCAATTACCCCAAGCTTCTAATGGTCTGAGAGATGAGGAAAGTCTCTGGGGAAAATCCCAGCATCAGTCTGCTTAGCAACCATCACTCATGGCAACCAGAGGGACATGAGTCAGCTGTTCATACCACCATGTATCTGCATCCATGGCACAAGTTTTCCATTGTTTGCGTGCATGCGCAACTCCACCTGATCTCTGCTGAGCTTTTTTAATTAGACAATCGTCTTCATCTTTGTAATGACGATAGTCTATCCTATTCCAGCTGGACATGTCGCTGCATGAGCCAATTAACACAGATAAGGAGAAAAGCTTGTCATATCTCATAAACACAGCTACACTCTGTGAACACACACAGTGAAAACCAGCTCCTCTCAGAGTCTGCGTTTTATCTGAAATGAATAATCTGCATACTGTTCCAACCAGCCCAGATTAGCACATTATGCGGCTCATTCTAAATGTCCTCATTTCTCTTTCCACCTGATGATAAAATCATCTGTTTCTACAAACTAAGAATAACGCTCGAATCAAGACTCTCACACAGAGACTCACCACCATCAGGTTCTTGGAAACCCAGCAGTCAGGAGGGAAGTCCTGCAGCATGGGAACCAGAAACTGGAGACAGCCATCCCAGTGGCACAGCAGCAGCATCATACCAATCAGGTTCACTATCCTCACCATGGCACTTGCAAGGTCGTAGGTCATGTGGAAGATCTGAGGGCAGAATGCGTGTGGATTTAACCTCACATGCTGGGGACATGTTGTCTTCTTATTGTACATCTAAAATGGAGGTTCCTTAACCTTCAAAACAAGCTATATCAAAAGAAAGTGCCTTGTGATGGGTCTGTTTTTGGTCTGTTTCCCTTGTCTGTGCCTCTCACCTCCTCCCACTGGTGGATGTAGCGAATGAGTCTGGACAGGCGGAGCAGCCGAAGCAGGCTCAGGATTTTAGTGAAGCGGACTATGCGCAGTGCCCTCGCCGTCCTGTAGACCTCCGAATCTAGACTGTCCACCATCAGGAAGATGTAGTCCACTGGAATAGATGACACAAAGTCCACGAGGAACCAGCTCTTCAGATATTTCTGGCGGATGGCCCTGAGTTAGAGGAAGATGGAAGACCGATGACACGCCGCATTTGGCAGTCTAGCTTTGGAAATGTGAGTCAAATATTTGTCTGGCATGAGACACCCCTCATAAATATTCATCTAGAACACACTGGGGCCTGAACAAAGCTGAGCCACGTCACCTTTTCAGATCTCACGTTTGAATTTGTTTGAACAGAAACCCAACAGATGGCCAAAGGAGCTCATTTAAATTTCTGGAAGCGGGGTGGCTGTGCTGATATTTCAGACAACCCACAAATGTAGTACTCCAACACATGGATGCACACACAAACACTCCTCCAAACCTTGGGTCAAGTAATATCTCTGTGCTGTCTTCCTTGACGATGCCTGTTCTGAAGTTGAGAACCAAATCAACCATAAAGAGCGTGTCAGAGACCACATTGAAGATGATCCATGAGGCTGTGTTCTCATCCCGAAAGAAGGTTATTCCCACTGGCAGGACGATAAGGTTGCCCATCATCAACACCAACATCAAGAGGTCCCAGTAAAATCTGAAAAGATAAAATGCAGAGCAATTTGTCTTTTTTAATACAACTTAAAGGCATTGAGTTACAAGTTATTGTAAAAAAACAAGCATTGTGTGACACAGGCTTGATCATGCTTTTGGAAATTAGCCTTTCAGAAGCCACAAGTTTTTTTTTATCATCATATAAATATAAGATATGTATATACAGATTCCTGTTCTGTATTTTTGTTCATAGCTTTCCACCTAAGTGTTAAAACTAGGAGGTGACCCAGTGCAGCTTGTAAATTGAGTCTAGTACTAATGCCGGTAAATAATTCCCTCATGCAATTATCCCATCAAAACAGAGTTTGACTTGAGTGGAAAAGGAAAAAACATCAGTCACCTTGGGAGATCGGACATCTCTCAAGGTATTTTATGCAGGAACATTACTTTGCAAAGTAGAGGTTCACAAAAAATCCAGGAAATCTCTTATGTCACTTAGATGTTGAAAGTGAGTCAATTATACCACAAGACCCTGTCTAATTATTGGGAGATTATTGCTATCTCTTATTCGACTAATCCCTTCATCCATCACCTTTTCCTGCTGTTATTCTGGAGCTGTCCCTCCCATTCATACATACTGTCTATTTTCACTCAAGCTCTGTGGTTGACTGCACCTAGTGCTAATTTAGTAACACAAACCCGTGGTGTTGTCCTACCACCAGACTGATGAAGCTTAAGCATGCATGACTCATCACTCCGCCATGCACACAATCTCAGACTTTGTCACTTATACTGACAGATTAAACACTTCACAAATACCCTGGCAGTAAATACAGGGATTATTTACAGCAGCACACAAACAAACCGGGGTTGCTTGTAGCAGACATGGAGATTGATTCCTGGCCTTGAGACCACGGCATGTCAATTCTGATCATCTGGAACAAAGCGGCCAATCGCCTCAGGCTGTATTTGTTACCGATGTATGTCAGCTGTTGAGATTATGTGAATATTTTGGGGTTTTAGAGAGCTGCTTTGACAAAATATGTCAGCTCAATTTTTTCCTACATTTTCTTACATTTTAAAGCATCAAAAAGTAGGAAAGTCATGAGCAGCACAGCGCTACCTGGATGCAAGGCCATCAGGCCTACTGGGTGAAGATGCTCCAACACCTGCATGAAAAATCACCTATTTCACTTTAGTCATTTTCAAACAGAAGAAGTTTGATCCTGCAGTTGTGGCTATAGAAGTACAGAAGCTGCAACAGTTTCATTTGGCGTTCCTTTACCTTACACAGTTTACAGCAGTTTTTCTTGCTGTGTACTGTAACACCTGAATCTGTGTGATGATGCTCTTAAAATGAAATGTTGCTGTTTTCTCTCAATTTAAGATCCAATTTAAGCTTGAATTCAGCAAAAATGAGAAAACAAAGAAACAACCAGATGTCAGTTCCCTAAACAGAAATTAATTTGTCATTTCAAGACGTAGATGCAGATTCCTCAATTTGAAACAACACTGTATGTGTATTTGGACTGCCTGCATGCACCTGTGTGTGTGGTGTACACGCATCAGGAACACACACACACTCACACACACGCTTATACACACACTCACAAACATAGGAATTGCAAATGCAATCAAAGCTCTCTATATCCTCATCAGTATTCCATTTTGAACATGAACAGGTGCTGGAGGATAACTGACCTGCATCTACCTGCTCAGCTGTTGTCAAACCAAACACTAATTTTACTGTAATCGAGGCCAAGTGTCTCCTTAGCGGTGTGTGATTGGCTCCCTGTTTGTAGTTGGCCAGATGTCAGCTCTCTGCAAGTTTCCACCCATCATGCTGCCAGACGAGCAGACAAACGAGCACAGCAGCGTCTGGCAACTTGATGTCACTATGTGTATGTGTAAAGCTTGAAACTATAGGAATTCCCTCGCCTCCCTTTGATTTTACATTCTTATTAGCACAGGGGCTGCAAGTCTTTTTGTAATGAGATGCAGAGAGTGAGAGCTTATCAGCAGTGTTGGTAATGACAGACTCGCCACACACACTCACACCAGCATGCACATTACTATGCACATGCTAAAATTGTCCCTGTGCTCGCGATTGACGCCAAAAAAACAAATGAGGCTGGCTAATCGGTGTTCTCCTCTCTGTTAGTTTGACACACCAAATTCCTCCTCAGATGTCACTCACCTCAACAGGTACTTAAAGGAAAAGTTAGAAGAATAAATGACATATAATGCATAATTTAGTACATATTTTCTCATATAGAAAAAATTCAGGTGTCATCCTGGAAAGGAAAAATCAGGACTATTAACATCTTTAGGTATCAATAAGCAAACAAAAGGCAGAGAGTCGGATATCCATCCTCCTGTCATGTATCCGTCCTTTCAGTCCATGCTGACTTCCTCTGGTGTTTCACCTTTGAGCAGGACTATGGAGTGATCATTGCATTGGCAGACAATACAAAATGCCTTTATATGTGTGTCTGTGTGTGCTTGATGAGACAAAAGTGGGCCAGGTGCCTAGGGGATCAAGTCTGTCTGGAGAATATGAATGCTTTCACTCCCTCACTGCCCACTGCAAATTGAAGATAGTGTAGATTACGCAGGGTCTCCGATCATCGAGAAACAGCCCCGTCTGAATAAGAAGTTGATACAGACTAACAGACATGGCTTTTGACCTAATCGTGTATTATGGGTGGCCCATATTTGCATCTCCAATTTGCATTTTACTGATCTCAATGCCATGTGACAGCGGTTTATTCTGTAAACAGTGGAAGTAAGTATTCAAAATGTTTACCCTTCTTGCCTTCTTGCCATGAACTCCGTACGTTTCAATATCTTTTTCAATAAGCATCTTCCCCTCAGCGTCTGTTTCATCCCCAGAGACATGCAGACAGTATTGTCTAACTCTAACCCCATCACTTCCAATGCACACTGTGCCTAAAGCAAAAAGGCTTTTATATTTAGCCTCTTACATGTCTTCCTCCTCTTCCAGTTGTCCTCCCCATTTCAGCTAACCAGAGAGGAGGTTTCGGTGGCAGGAATGCTTTGTTTGTTTTCCTTCTTCCCTTTCTTAGCCTCAAAACTAAAAGCTTCAAGCATAAAAATTTAAGATTTTTTTCTTTTGATTAATATATCTTCCAGAGAAATATAAACCCTGCAAATGGCATGAACAAAGAACAGAGCAACAGTCTGCAGGCAGGGGAGTTGGCGTGTTAGTGGCTCCTACCTGAAGTCACTGTAAGGGTGTATGATCCACGATCCCGCTGATTTGAGTCTTTCCTGCTCGAGAGCCACGGCTTTGTGAGATCCGAACATGCGGAGGCTGAACTTGTTGACCCCCGGTTGAAGCATGGCCCCGAACTGTCTCTGGATGAAGGTGCTCTGGTTGGAGGTGCTGTAGTCCTCGCCGTCGAGCCCCATGCCGAACGCGCCCAGCCCGGACAGACCCATCATCTCCGGGGTGCCCGCCGCCGTGGTGCTGCAGGCGGTCGTGGTGGTCTCCGCGCCGGTGGCCACCACCATGACTCCGGTCCCGGTGGAGGAGGAGGTGGAGGCCAGGGCGGCGCGGGATGCGGCAAAGCCCACTGAGCGCGGGGCAGGGTGGGCCGTGGAGGCTGACGGTGGAGGAGGAGGGGGCGGTAGGGGCACCGGGGTGGTCGGGGTACCTGTTGGGCGGAAGGGGAGTCCGTCCCTTGTGGAAGAACTCATGATGGAGAGGCGACGCCCCCTTCCGCCCGAGGAAGCGCTGTCTGCCCCGAAGGAGCCCCTGTCCCCCTCCAGCGAGGCCTGGGACAGCCGGTACCCCGGGGAGGGCAGGCTGCCCTTACTGCGCCGCTTCGAGTCCCCCCCGCTGCGCCTGGGCAGGGTGTCACCCCCAGACCCCCCCGCGCTGCCAGGGGCACCCACACCTCCAACCACCCCATCCATCCCAACTCAGGGAGGAGGGGGGGAGGAGGAAGAGAGGAGCGTGACAGTAACCTGTAGGCTGACTCCCGCCCCCTCAGCAAGGCTTCTGTTTAGTGCTGTCCCCCTGTCAAGACGATCCTACATACGTGAGAACATCTTCTCACTTATCTCAAATAGAAGAGGCTAAAGAACAGTGTCCCTTGTCTCGGTTCATTCTCCAGGGGGTGACATCTCACTCCTCGCCCGTCTGTCCGGTGATGTGGCCACGCTTACCTCAGTGCCCTTGGAAATGGCCCCATACAGACAGTAAATCCTCCAGTCTGACCCCGTGACGCCAGCAGTCTGACTTTTTCCTATTTTCTTAAAGAGTCTCGTTTGTCCTACAGATGTTTCTGCACCATTCCTCCTTCCTCGTCCTTGAAGAGCGTCTCTCCGCCCGAGGCCCTCCCTCTCCTCCCTAAAGCCGCCCTCAACGCTCCGCCGCCGGTCATGCTGGCACCGGTGCGCCGGTCTGTTGTAGATTACAGCGCTCGACGCTCATTGGCCGTCGCCGTACAGTTGTACAGCTGTTGTGTCCTTACTGCTTACCTAATTGTAACCTTTTCAAACAAATGTCATCATGTAAGACATGTTCGAGTCGGCAAGCAGGTGGAAAAGATAATAACCATCCTTAGACGAATGACAAAGGGCGGTTGATCCTGTATAAGAATGAGACGGTTGTCAATGGACGGATTGGATGTAGATTATGGGCACACACGGGCACTCACACTCCGACGCGCACTGATTCATTCTGACACGGCGTCCAGAAACGCGCACACGGAAAAACGGAGCGTCACGGACAAACGAGGCGGAGAGGAAGAAGTGAAATTATCCACAAATCTAGCCCATGCTGTCACACAATCCCCGACGCGCTGTCATGTTCAGTATCCTAGAGAAAAAGCCACCTTCATGATGATGGAGGGCGCACCGACACTCGGTCTGCCCGTGACGGAAGCGCTCAGACAGACAGAGAACACACTATAACCCCGGCATGACGTCTGAAATACCGTCTTTTCTCATCAGCCGTCGCTGTAAGCATTCCCACTTCGGCAGACTTTGAATGGCATTGTGTCCTGATTTTAGGCGGTGTTCCCTTTGTGGCACCGAAGAGAGATAAAAAAGCGTCTACATCAAGAGAAAAGCTGCTCAAGGTAAAAGTGCGCGCTCAAACGAATCCAAAGTCTCTTCGGAAAAATAATTATAAAATAAAAACAACTTGTTGATCGTTGAAGATCCTTCGCGTATTGTTCCGAGCGAGCGAAAGCCACTTTCCCCCTGATATCACTTTGTGTCCCTAACTCACTCTCAGAGGTCGGGCAGAAACGACCAAAGGGGCGCACAGTGCATGCAAATGAAATATTAAATAAATAAATGTGCATTTAAAGGTCTAGTTCTAATCGGCCTGTTGCCATGGTATCTGCATCCCCATCATCCGTCCCCGAAGGCCGCGTGCCCGGCCAGCCCAAGACGCACAGCATCCCCCTCAGGTACTGGTCCAGCGTCACTCCCGATCAGCGCAGGGGTGCGTCATGTGGACAGTAATGATGAAACTTTATCGTAATGTTGTCAATGGTGATGGAAAACGGCCAAAAAGAAGACGATGACGAGGAGCAAACACATACATTTGTAGGTCTTACGTGTTGTAGGCTAAGAATGGAATATTGAGCCAACCTTTCTAAAAACCCGAGATTACTGAGTATAGAAACATTTTATGCAAAAAAATGATAACCTAATGATATTCGAGACTTATTTGAACAGGCAAAAAAAACAAAAACGTGATAAAGGCTAAATTCTAAATCTTACTCAGAAAAAGAGGAAAACACCTATGATGATCTTTAGCTATTAAGTGGAGATGCAATGAATGCCGTGCACATTTCAGGCTTAAGTAATTTTAAAATACATAAAAAACAATAAACCTGGGCCAAATGTAAAAAGTGTGAAATTGTTTTTTTGTTTTAAAGAAAAAGAAAAAAAGGCTGGGAAACAACACAAAAGCAAGTCAGTGATTTGAAAATGATCTATATTCTGCATCTAATTAGAACACAACTTCAACAAATAAAACTGTGGGAAGTTTAGGAAGTCATGTTGCTGCAAACATGGAGCTGGACATTGGTGGTTAACACAGCACAGGGTGGTGCATCAGCACACACAGATAACTTGCATGGCTGTGAAGGCACACTAAAACCTGCATAATATAGCCCAAAGATTTGGTGCAGCACACAATATCTTCAAAGACATCATTAGATCCGTTTTATCTGAGCAGGAGTCTAGCAGTTATCTTGATTTCAAGGAAACATTGAGCTAATTCTGACTACAGATCAGTGGACACAAATTGCTGAGAAACTAAAATTCAATATCAAGCAAGAAGGGAAAACATTTAGCTTTTGATGACAACAGTGGGTGGTTTCCCCAGGTCCCATTTTTCCAAAGTGTTTACAGATTGTTATTAAAGAAGGATGCAGTAGAGATGTTCCTGTTCTCAAAATCCTCTGAAACATGTCAATATCCCATTGAAAGAGGGCAGACGTTTAGCTGAAAGTCGAATTTTGTGGAAATCTTCGTTTCTGTCGCATACATATCTAGTTTTAAAGTTGTTTTTATGCTACCCTGGAAGATGATATGTCCCACATAGTGGACGGGGTTGAGAAGACAAAATGTCCGTAAGTGCAAACCATCTCAGTGACTAAATGAAAATATGCCATGAGAGTGTTTTAAAAAAAATAGTTATTAGTCTTATAACTAACAGACATAGAGAGTGGCCTTTAAAGCAGAAGTAGAACAGAATAATATTCAGGGCACATGGGCATTGGAGAGCAAAAACAACAGAAGGAGGAAGAAGAAGGGCAAAGTTACCACAAGAAGGATTATCAGCCATGAGAACGATCCACACAGGGACGGATAATTACTTTATGTGAACAATATGCAGAGGTGGCTTTTGGGTCATCACAGTGGACAAAGACACTGTCCTTCAACAATGGCCCCCCAAAATTGTGCAACCACTGAGATAAGCTTGCGACCGTGAGCAGGAATGAAATTCTAATCTTCAAATTCAACAAAGACAACGGTAGAGGCAATAATCCCTTTCAGTATCGGACATGGAAAGAGTGGACAGCTCAATTAGTGAACTTCAATTCCAGCAGGCACAGAAGCACAGCTAGAATTCATTTTAGTTGGAGGGAGTCATCATATTTTTATTGGACAAATTCAACATTCATGAGATCAGCTGTCCTGAAATGATTAAGGAGCTGGTTCTCAGGCTTTCATCGTCCTCATCCAGGACACGATGCAGGGGCTCAAACAGGGGCTGGCAGATTTAGAGTCCGGTGAAGTCACATTATTACGGGACATTCGCTGCCCTCATGATGTTGGTGTGACCGGAGCCTGGGATCCAGCCTGTCACCACAATCACCATGTCACCTGACTTGAAGAATCCTCTTGCTTTCCCTGTGGTGTACCAAGAAGGATGTGTGAGTAATATGTTTTTCTTTTATTCAGGCTTAGAAGAGAATCAAAGCGGGCAGTTTACCTATGTCCATGCCAAAGTTCACCCTGTTGTCAACATCATCAGCCCAGACAGGAGCAGGCAGAGGGTGAAAGAGGACAGGAAACACGCCTCTCAGCAGCTGGGACTGACGGGCAACCTGAAGGAGGAAACAGAGGTTTGCCCCCATAAAGAAAAATTAAAACAAATTTGCTCATTCATTTTGATAGTTTTCTTTCTTTTCCTGTTTTTCACATTCAAGAGGGAGATGGACATCAGCAAGTTTGCAGTGTGATGAGGTCTGAAATTGAGTGTCTGGATTTTAGATCTCTTCTTCGTTTAACTTTGCAAACTTTTGGAACACAACAGGCTTTGAATTTATCCTTTGTAAATGTCACATTCAACATTTTACTTCAACTTCTTGACCTTCCTCTAACTTTATACACAAGGTTCGAACATTGTTTTAATCAGAATTGTATTCTATTATGATGCTTGACTTGTTATCACGCTCAAGGTTATGGTTTTGTTGAGGTAGGTTAAGTTATTTCATGCAGGTTTTGGCTGTGTTTTGTACAGTGAACACTTGGTCTTCATTCATAATTAATGCAAAAGGCTTCTTAGAGCGTTAATGATGAACTTTTGCCCTGACATGATTTAAGTTTAGTCTTAAGTAGAAATGAGTGTAAAACTTCAAAATGTGCTGCTTTGGATTTGAGCTGACCTCTCACCTTCACGTGGAGTGCGTATTGATGGGATCTAATTGGAATTAACTCTGCACTATTCAAAGGTTAAATTGTGTTGTCAAAGCTTTCAAAGCTTTTTTCTGCAGAAATATGACAAGAAAAAATCACTAGAGCACCATTCGGACATGCAAAAGTCCCACTTATGTCAGTTTTATAATGTTTTAGATGGATTTTATAGAAAAAGATTAGGAAATTGTAAAAGGGTTCAAAGTTTTACTGGCTCGAGATGTTACAACCTTGTAAAATTCTGTAACAAATTTAGCCTCAGGACAAAACCCTCTGCGTAGAACTATAGTAAATCAGACTTCTTTTTCACTATCTATAACAACAGAAAGTGAAAACAAATACTGCCTGTATAGCAGATCAGCCAATTTGGGGTATGACTCATCATCAATTAAGTTGTTTTTAAAGCGTGACAAATGCACCAGTATTCTTCAGATGGCTCTGCCATTTAGTGGAAGGGACTGGACTGTACCTGAGGGGTTCTAGTGACTGCAATGATCGGACAGCGAGGCCGGTATCTGGACAGGAGATGTGCCGACCTGGAAAGAGGGCACGAAATATAATGATGGATGAGGAGAGAATGTAAATGAGCACTGGAGAGCAGCATTTTCATGGATGATTGGCAAAATGAGGGTTAAAAATACTTTGGCTTCACTGCTCCTTGGCATGGATTGTCAAAACCTGTTACACAGCTGCATGTTCACTCAGAATTTTATTAGCATTTATGCAATTGATGTGTCACTAAAGCATGAACACTGTTGACTGTCTGGGTATTTCTGAACCAGTACTGTATTGATTAATGTGCTGATTAATGTTTGCATGTGTTGTTCCAAGTGTACCTACATGAGTGTGTGTAGACAAATCTTTGCTGTGTCAAAACAGAAGGTTTTAGCACCTACAGGTGTTAAACAGAAATTTGTGCCACAAACAAGATAAAGCATGATAAACTCGGGATGCAAAAAATGGAAGAAGAATCTATTAAAATATTCAGTCTGTATCTTTGCTGTCAGATTTAACACCAAAGCAGCAGCCTAAAAGGAGCTGCGTGTGTTTGCACGGAAGACAAAGAAAATGTTTGCCCAAACAGGAATTACCTAACGTCTCCATCTATTTGAGAGTACAGACAAATATGACAAGGACGACTCAGCCTTTTTAGCCAAAATTCAATTATCATCTAATGCATTTAAAAAAAGATGTATCTTAATTTAATTTATTGTCTCCCTCGGCCGAGCCAGTTTGTCAAATTTATTCAGCACGGCATCATATCAAAGGATGACATATGTTATGAAGAAATCCAACACTTGCATTCCAGACTGTATTTGGTGACCAAAAAATGAAATGACAGCTTATTGGTCAACATACTATACTTGATCAAAAGAATGAGGAGGTACATGTGTCATTTTTGTGTGGAGGATCTATCAATGGGAATTTACCAGCTAGATGATTTTTTACTGTGACAGGAAGCTCGATTCTGCTGAAATAGACCACTACCATCGCAGGATGATACTGTCACAGTGGAGGATTTGCAGTCCAAATGTTGGATCAAAACAGCCCAAATGTCTACAAGCGGATTTACTGGAGATAAAAAGACGAGCTGCCTTCAGTGCAGACAGTTCTTCCCACAATGCACCTTGCAACTGTCTCTTCAGCACTGCACTTTTGGCATCATCACGGTTTGGCAGTTGTTCTGCATATGCAGGCTCAGATTAACATCACCACAAACCCAAAACCAATGCCATTTTGGGAAAGCTCTGGTCCAGTTTTTAGTTCTGTTTAAGTTCTATTTTCTTGCCCTCAGCACATCATCTTCAAGAAGCTATGGCTCACATGCTGACTAGCAACTCTAGTGCAACCAGAGCACTGATCTCATTCATTTGAGACTCAAATAAACTTTTAATCCAGCTACCAACCGTCCACTGAGCAGACCAGTGCATGGGCTCTTGTCTGAAGACAGCATGGGGTTTGCTCACCTGCCACTGCTAGTGAGGACTATGATGGCCCCGGCGCAGCATTTGAAGGATGACTCCACAGCTCCGATGGCAGTGACTTCAGTGGGGTCAGAGGACAGAGGAGTGAGCCGGCGCAACTCCTCGAACAGCTGGTGGTGGAAAATGGCCGCCTCCGCCTCCCTGCAGATCTGACACAAAACCGACAGAGGCACCGAGCAGGGGTGAGGAATGGAGTTTTATCAGGGGGGCATTTAGTCAGACGGAACAAACCAGATGGCGTCCCTGCACAGAGAAACACACACCGAGTGCATCATTGCAACTGCCTCCAGAGGGAACAGTCCCTTAGCCGTCTCCCCAGATAGCATTACACAGTCGGCTCCATCCAGCACCGCGTTGGCTACATCACTGCTCTCTGCTCTGGTTGGACGCGGGTGGGACACCATGCTCTCCAGCATCTTAAAACACATCAAATCACGGTCATCCAAAGTATCTGTGAGGAATGCACACAATCAATTCATAATTATCTGTCCATTTGGGGAGATAAGCCAGAGAGAAAGGTGTGGGCTTTTGTTAAAGGAATGATCGATGGCACAGCAGTCTGATAATTAATGTCCGGGATCACTGGCAGTGTGCTAGACACGCACTGTCACGAGTCAATAAGAAATAAGAGCTGGAGAGTGACAGAGCCTGCTCTCTGAGCACTGGATCAGATATATTTGCGGCAGTGAGGAGGCTTCAGATAAAGCTGATCAGTGTCTACATGTAGGTGCTGCTCGTAAGCTCAGGCCGCCGGTAGAAAACCTGCCATAACGCTGGGGTGGCATAAACAACACACAGCACTATGTGTCAACATGGCTGCAGGAGAGAACGTGCACGTGTGTCTGTGACTGTGCGTGGTGGCGTAAAAAAAGAGAGCGGGCTATGTAGGAGAGCACAGTTAATGCACGGCCATTAGGTGCTAATGGGAGTTGACACGGCCCAGTAGGACGTCTCACTGGATGAAAATGCATTTAAGAGGTCACATTTGGAAATTCGGTCAGCTCTGGATCTCTCTGTGTTGCTGCACTCGTGCACGTGCTCTGACCTGTGTGGCGCAGATGACCGGCTTCCCCGCAGAGTTGCATCGGCCAATCATCATCTTCTGGGCGATGAAGACTTTTTCAGCAGGGATCTCAATCCCCAGGTCGCCCCTGGCAACCATCACGCCATCACTTTCAGCAAGAATCTCCTCAAAACTGTCACAAAGATCAGAGTTTTCAGCAGGTGAAAGATTGAAAGTTCAGAGATGCAGAGGACAACAGGAGAGGCTCAAATGAGTTTTTTTTTTAAAAACTGCCTTTTGAGCCCAGAAAATATATAAAAAATCATTTAATTAAATTCTTACATCCTGATCTATTAGGAAGCAGATGCAAATTTAAGAAAATGTGTGTACGAGATGTAAAACAGCACTCAAACAGCATCATACAGATGTGAAACTGAATCCTTTTTATTTAATGTAAAAAAAAACAAAAAAACAACCTCTATAGTAAAACAGCTATTTAACAGTGAACAGCCGGTGAGCAGAAGGAGAAAGCGTGGAAGCATGAGATAAGTGTTGGAAGTGTGAGAGCAGTAATATGAACTGTGTCTGATATTTTAATTGGCAGCGATAACTTGCGCACACAGCCACAGGGGTCGCTTATCAAACATGTGTCAAATCCGGACCTGACAAATGTTGGTTCTTAACTCACAGCTGGCAGTCTGCAGGAGGGGCAGACCACCATCGGGCTAGATTTATGCGTCCTGTCACAGCCTCATTATGAGACTCTGCCATCAGCCACCTCAGGGCTTGAAATAACGACGCCTAAACTGCTTAAACTGAGAGGTGTTTCCCTCCACTCACTTGTGAACTCCTTGCCGGCTCTCCACCTTGCTGATCACTTTGATATCTTGACCCTGAGGCCCCAGAGCTCGACGCACATCCTTCACGTCCTGGGCAGAACGGATGAAGCTGGCGAACACTATGTCGACACCGTGAGCCACCCCGAACCTCAGGTCAGCCTCGTCCCGCTCGCTGACGGCCTGCAGGCCGATCAGGTCGCAGCCGGGGAGGTTGACGCCTTTACGGCTGCAGAGCACCCCGCCCGCCTCCACCACAGCCTCCACCCAATCAGAGCCTGCCGAGACCAGGAGAGCAGAAAGGTATAGCAGGCAGGTTATCAGTAGTAATCCGGGTAACAGAAAACAGGTTGTGAGGTATACACAATGGTAGCCCATTTAAGTTAAGTTCTTAAATGTCAATCAGAAAGGTGTACGTACTTTATCAATTTCTCTGTTGTAGAATACTAAGCCAGACTTTACTTTAAAGGATCATTTGCATCTTTCATAGGAAGGTTCCGTTAAATCGCAAGATTAATACAATATGTTTGATTAAAACAGGTTTATTTACACCAACCCTCAGCATGTTACCTATTTCCAACACTCTGAGTGCAATGAGGCCGTCGTCAATGTAGATCTTCGCTCTCTTCTCCAGGACTTGTGGCAGGTTGGGATAGTCCACCCAGATCATTTTCCCGTCTGTCTTGTCTTTGTCACTCTCGGCTGTCACCACTCGCACATGGCTTCCTTTCACCAGCTCCACCTCCTCCTCCACTTTCTACCACACACAGAAATGTCACACACTGTCAGGGAGAGACATTTTCAAGAACGAGCAGCTCCTCCAGCATTATTCTGTCAACACCCACGTCCATGGATGGGCTTCGCGTATTAGCAGATGCATTTGTAGTTTCATTTAAAGGAACCTGCCTGGTTTAAAGGCTGGCATGGGTCTGGGCTTTCACAAGCTAATTCAGGATTGAAAAGCTTTAAACAGATATTTGGATGAGCACTATGATCAAGCATGATCAAGTGAAGAACATACATGACGAACATAAACGTACTAAAAACATACTTTCAGATGTCGACATAGAAAAGAGTTAAAGGTACAATAACATGCTCCGGCAGAGCTACTCAACTGATCTGCGAGGAGACGCTGGATAGACAGCTCAGTTTTTAGACCGCGTGTCATGCAGAGCATTTTGTGAGCTAATCAAGATTTGGAGAGGGTAGGAACGACTCGGAGGCATTTATTCAATAAAGCAGATGGCATCCAACAGCAACCCAGCAAACAAAACAATAAGATGATGATAAAAAATGCAAAGCGGCTCGTGCCCGCAGCTGCTGTTTTTCTAACAGAAGTAACAACGTGTAACTAATGACGCGTTTCACACAGAGTTATCGGCATCCCTCGCCCTTACTGGTGTGTCAGACTGTTCGGGAGATGGGGCTAGACAATATTCACCCCTTTCACTAATCCCGTGCGGATCTCTGGACCCTTGGTGTCCAAAGCGATGGCCACAGATCGATAATACAAGGGGTCAGAGGTTATGCTCTCCACTGCTTCTCTGATGTTTTTGATGGTCTCGCCGTGGTACTGAAAAGGAGAGACAGAGTCCGTGAAGAAGTGTCGGTTTGTCTGAACCGGAACACGCATGCATACATGTGTGTTGCACATACTTCATGAGAGCCATGAGAGAAATTAAGACGAGCAATATTCATCCCAGCCTTGACCATCTCCTGGAGTTTAGGGACTGATCGGGAGGCAGGACCTGAGAGATGACAAACATGACACCCTGAAGAGAAGAATTCTACTCGTTTAGGGAAATATGTCTAATTTTTCATGGCTTCGGTCTGTGGGATTAGTAGCGGTGGCTTTTTACTTTGTGACTGTTTTAATGTTATAATTGAAGCGTCAGATTATTATTTTTTTAAGCATCATTTTTAACTTTTTGCCCACATAGTTGGATATCAATCTATATTAATTTCTGAAATCACTGATACTAAAATACAAAAAAAATACATGTGACGTGACTGACATTTTGCCAATTAGCCTAATTAGAAATGATCCATAGTGGGTAATCTTTAGGCTTTTACAACTTCAAACAATCTAATAATTTAATATATGACTTTTGTACTGCTTAAGTAAAAAACAGTCTGTTGTCAGATGATAAAATGTATTCATTTTGTCGCCACGTCCAAACCTTTTTTTGGATGAAGGATTGTTTGTCTGCCTGAAATAAAAATTCTGAAATAGCTTTTGCTCCCTGCGGTTCCTTGATATGTGGCTGCTTTATTTGTAAATCATGAAATGATTGCTGGTTGCATCCTCGGATTCAAATAAATGGCATTTGTCAGTCCATCAACCTGTCACTGTGAACACAAGCTACTCCACTTAATTCCTGTTCTTACAAGCCATAAAAAACAACCTAAGAGACAAACCTCCAGATGTCTCATATGCAGTTTTCTATATAATATTTTCTTCTGTTCACGGGTGTTTTTCTGCACAGAAAGATGTCCCTAAAAGCTTTAATGTTTCACCGCAGACAATCAAACCCTGCGAGCACCACAGGCCACACAGGACCTGGCTCTCTGACAAATAGCCGATGACGGCGTGCAACAGTTGCCAGAAAACAAACTTCAAACTGAGACTCATTGTCTGCAGCGGCTGCCACACTCACCGATGGTGCAGATAATGCTGGTGTTTCTGGCTGTGATGGGCTCCTGGTTGATATCCAGCAGACAGAGATGCTCCAGGAAGGTGTCAGCCATGCTGGCATCAAGCTGCTGGTGCTGAATGAAAGAGTCTGGCATTTTCATCACATCCGAGTAGCGCCTGATGCAAGCTGCAGAGAAAAGAGAAGAAAGAAAACCAAGTCAGTGGGGTGAAGTCTCACGCCGCACCACAAACAAAATAAGGAAAATGCTGTTTTTACGATGGTGGATTGTAAATGTGCTGACAGATATCTGAACAAAGGAACAAAACACTAACCAGGAACTGCCCGCAAAGGCCACACAAAATGACAGCATGACATTCAGGATTCTCATAAGCTAACAGCAGGAAAGAAACACCCCCCATCACTCTGCAAATATGTCCTGGCCAATTCTTGTAAGATATTTTAAAACACTCAGGAGAGCTGATCACATGAGAAGAACGATTTTACGCTGACATTTGCTGCAAATGGAGATAGCAGCTCTCCAGACAGCCGACTTTCATTACAGACAGGTTGTTTTTGGATGTCACATCGTGCTTAGCAAAATACTCTCTCATGTCTGTTAGAGCAGAAAGTAAGATAAAATAAGACATCACGCTCTCCCACAGAGGAAAATCCGACTAGTAAGAGACCGTGGTTACTTTCTTTTTGTCAGCTGAGGAACTAAGTGCTGTCTCTCACTACGTTTTAAGCACTGGCTGCTGGGAAGCGTGTTTCCAGTGATCTACGGCAGCCACCTGGTCATTTTAAATCTATGAATGTGCTGAACCACCGCCACACTGATGACTTTTTGATAGGGGTTCAAGTCACTGAAGAGACACTGTTTAACGCTTGAGCACAAACCTTCATACTGATCGGCCATAATATCATGACCAGTGAAGCAGGTATCTTCTTGTCATGAGGTGATTTCACACATGCATTCTGTCACTTTCATGGAAGCTACTTTAATAAATTCCGACAACATGAACATCTCTGCACACTGCACATCACAAGTGTACCACGGAGAGCACAGCATGGTTAACAGTTATAGAGTCTCAAAATGTACACCCATCTATCAGGCTACATAAATCAGACAGGATTGCATACCTAGGTTTACTGGCTTTATACTGCTATGACCCTCTCATCGAAATCTCACAAAACAATGGGCGCCTTCATCTTATGTGCTCCGTGGCCCTGTATCCTGATGTAATCCCAGCTTCTTAATAAGCTTGAACATGTGGGTGAAGGATCTTATTGTTCTGCAACACTTATGCGACAGATAAAGGATATTTCTTCATAATGGAAATGTGTCGTGACACATCCAGCAGAAGCAGAGCAACATGAGCATTCAAGCACAGTCACAGCGTTTCTTTCCTGACAAGCACAAGCTCAAAAAGAAAAATCTGGCACTGAATTAACACCCAGCTTTTCCAAGGCAACCGCTGCTGGTGGCTGCAATAAAATAGGTGTGAAGAGGTGTAAGAGCGAACACATATAGCTGTGTCCAAAACATGATTAATAAATCTGAAGAATTCTTCAGTGGCTAGGTCAGAATTATTTGTGGTTGCAACTCCTCTCATGTTCAGATCTTTCATCTATAGTTTGAGTAGTAATATGGACGAAAACAGCAGGAAAATGTATCATTTTGTCTCACTGTGTTGACATTTCTACCTTTAAAAAAGGAGACTTTTCCACCAGTTACAACCCAAAATATTCAAACTTAAACTGACATGACAGCATATAGTGATCATTTTCAGCATCCTGTTTCAGTGACTCCAGTTGCTAAATGAGGCTTCAAACCAGGAAGGGTGGGCCATTCATTCAAAGCCTCGCAGAGCTTGACCACTGGCTTTCATCCCAAACAATAGAGACCAATCTGAAGGATGTCACAGACGGTTAAGCCTGCAATTTTTGCCCGGGGAGGACAGCATAAAGTCAGCGTGCGGCCTGGCAGACAAGGTCAGCCCAAACAAAAAAAGGGTGGAAATGTGAGGATGGTGACGGGTGGCACAGAGGAGGGGTCAGGTGAAGAAAAGAGAGTGGAAACTGAAGTATTTTATCTGTGGTTTTGTTATGACTTCCCCACACTTTTTTTGTTTTAGGATTCACCTGAAGACCTCAGTGCAGTGAAGGGACATACAGTCATTTCCAAGAGCAAAGGCTGACAAACTCCCCAGTGTGGGGGGGTGACTGAGAGTTCTGCAGATTACACTCCTCCACCCTGTGGATTCAATATCTGTCAGCTTTTCCTCTTTCACTTTTCCCTCTCCCCGCTCCTCTTCGTGACCCAGTTCTGCCGCACTGCTGCACACATGATCACAGGTCCCACTGAGATCCTCCTCTGAGACATCTCTTCCTGTGCACATGTACCAGCACACACTCTCTTACCTGTTCCTGGAAGCCTGCCTATAAATAAAGTACACTTCAGGTCAAAGACTCTCGAGTTGTGAAATATCAGTCCATGCGTGACTGATAATAAGAGGGAGGGAACCTGGGGATGGCCGTGGCCACAACGTGGCAGGAATAAGCTATTTGCATTTCTCGACCAAACGCGGGTCAGCTTGTGTGTTCGTGCACAGTCAGTTGACACAAGATAGGAGAGCCAATTTCTGCCCAACTAACTGAGGTTAAAAAGCATTTAACAAATTAACTTTTAAAGATGGGGCAACACAACAATAAGAGGTATCAGAATGACCTGATGTTAGTCAGTTTTTAGAAAATGATATTGTGATTCTCTGTAAAGGTAAAAATAACATCAACTACACACAAAGCTCCCACATTAACCATGTGAAATAATCATATAATGTTATTTGGGGATTTAAAATTACATCATAGAGGTATGGGGAGGCATAAACTGTTCCAAAGCAACAACACAAAGGTAAACCATTGCTCAACTTACCCATTTTAAGTCTCACTCTACTAAACAATCCAAATCCACCACGTATGTTTGAAAACTGACCGAAGCCCACTGTCTGCTTCCCTGCTTATGTGTCACTTGGTGTCCAGTCACCTGGTCAAACCCATTTTGTTGATTTTTACCCTGCGACCCCCCTTACTGCCCACCCCAGTCTCTCCTCCCACATTTGGTAAAAAGTGGTCTGGCCTCACTGGGTCAACATGATGCTAAAAATGGAAAAACCTTCTGTTCAGATCAGCCCTGACACAAGACTTTGTCCCAAAGTACAAAAGTGGGGTTACATAACGTTAACACAGTGTTTTCCCATTTCCCTTAAACAGCTGCATTTCATGTTTTTTTGTACACTGATCTGTATTTCAAAGAAAATGATCACTACTGCAGATCACAAAAAACACATTTGTAATCTTTAGGCACTCTCCTTTCTTCCACAACTGAATACAAATTACACAACTACATATTATGGTTTAGAGTAAGCCATCATAACTGACTACTTTGTAGTTAAAATCAACACTTGTGAGAAAAACAAATGTACATAAATTGTACATTTTTACTCTCTTTAATTTAAGGTATTTCTTCACTTGAGGATAAAAAACATTTTCAGCACAAATAAAGTGAGTTTAATATGTCTAACCCTGACTTTTCTAAATTACTGTATCATGGAGGATTTTGTTGCTGCAATGCCAGATAAGGACTTGTTTTGTGTTATTTAGGAGAAATAAAAAAGTCCTGAGGAATGCACACTGAAACTAATTTTTTTTAAGAGTTAAAAAATACAGATTCTTCGGAGGAGAGAGTGAAAAGTACTTTTACTGCATGCTTTTGCATCTGAGAATAATCACGTGGAGTGGTTGTCTAATCATATTTGATTATATTAAAAGATTTCCACCACAACACAGATAATTTGTCAATGAATAGTAATAATCCATTTAAGTGGTCAGAGTGGCCTACCGCACTTATTAGTCATAGAGCCAAAAGCTTGTATTGTGCTGGAGGAGGATTGACTCAAATCAGTTGACTGACTCATAAAAATTAAATAAACAAATGGTAATAATTTCACACAAGGGTTAGTTATTAGAAAACAGGAAGTGGGACATTTCTGATGAATTGTTTTTACTTAATGTGTACTGGATCTACAGGTTTTATATTCCAGCAGCATATAGCTGTCTCCTAGAGACACTCCTTTCCCCAAAAAAGGAAATCTGTGAGTATGGCGTCAGCATTGCTCGTTTAATAAATTTTTAGAAGTTTTCAAGCTGCGCTGCCGTGTCTTTTCCGTGTGCCGTCACGCACAAATGAAGGCGTAAATCTTTAGCTAAAAGTGCAAACAGACCTTTGCTCCCGGGCTGATTGCTGAAAATCTAAGCAGCAGTCCACGGCCTGTGAAGCACACACCTCACATGAGACTGCAAACGCTGCACGTGAAATTACCAAACGCACCAAAGGTCACTTTTACGCATCCAGACCAAAGTTCAGTTTGTCATATCAAATAAAATGACTACAAATTTAAAAAATGGGTGAAACTCCAGGAGCCATGCTGCAGGATAACCACAAGAAAGCTTTTACAATTTAATCCAGATGTTATTCTTTTGGGAGGGGGGGGGGGTGATAAGATGTGCTTTAAATTATCAAAGCAAACAAGTGACAAAAGGTAAACGGAGAGAAATCAATATCTGCGGAAAAGCAGCTAAAAGTAAATATTTAGTTACAAAACAGCATGATACTAAAATAAGACAGCAAATATTGCTCCACACAAAACAGACACGCTTTGTAGAGTAAGATAGTGAAATTAAGAAAGGAAATTTGACCAACCTGTTGATCTCTGCAAGGTGCAGGTCAATAATGAAAGGTGAGAAGAAACCAGCAGGACTTTAGGAAACCAGCGGGTTGGGTTGGTTTTAGCGACATCTATTGGACAGAAGTGGTGCCGGTGCTTTTAAAAGGCTCAGTCTTCAGTGAAGAGCAGACAGGAGGTGGAAATAATACTTTATTTAACCCAATCAAGGCAAAATACAAAGTATGAGGGTGCACAACTTTTTCTAAACTCTGTGATAAAATGTTTCAGTTAAAGATGGCACAATCTTTGGTTTTTGTGTCAAATTTTGCTGAAAGTGATCTTCGGTTGAGTCTCGGGCTGGAGGATGAGGGTAACGGTGGTTCTGAGGTCCTCTGAGGAGGGCACGCTGAGATGGAAGCTCAGCAGGATCTGGACAGAGGGAGGAGGACGGAGGGAGGCAGAGAGGAGAAGCAACGAGGGAATCAAGACCAGGTGTTGCAGTAAAAGCAGTAGTTGTCTTTTTGCGAGGAAATGTGTGTTTTACTCAAGCATTTTCATTTCATCTTACTCTAAAGTTTTATTTCAGAACAAATCAAAGCAAAAGGCTGTTTTATGATTTTTGCATTTGACTTAGTTATTAAAAAGGTGTCGTCAACTTTTATCTCAACAGCAGATTCTCTCGTGAACTTTAATCTTGGTTCATGTTAAATGCTCCCTGACACCGGTATTTTATCCACACCTCTAAATGCCAGCCTGTTGATCTTTGAACCCGTGTGTCCGCACAAATGACTGGCCTTGGTTTAAATGCAGAGGGTGGTACCACTAGTCTTATTCAGTATACTGTATGTCCAAAACAGATGTACGAGCAACCAAAAGAGATGTGAATAAGGAAATACATACTGTAAACCCAAAGAAACTAAATGTCCTAAGTGCAACACAAATTTGTGTTAGTGTTATTAATTAGTAATGAGTGTGATAAGCACAAAGGTGACACTAAACAACCAAAACACAGTTGTAAAACTATAAAAATGAGAGGTACAAGAACCAAAATTAACCATGAAAGGCCCAAAGAGACCCAAGATTACGTGAATTATTTGTAAACCAAACAGCTAAAAGCTATATCGCCCTGTTTTGTGTCTTTTCAGTATGGGTGTCTGACGCCTTTAGGTGAGACGTGGGAGGCTTTTCTCATGTAGGTGTCTGGCTGTAGTTTCACAGTCAGCGGAGATGCTTCTGGTTTGGTATAAACAAGCTAAAACCAGCTTCACCTCAGCCTGCTCAAGTAAAACACTGCTGATGAAGTCTGTTTATTTTCTGAATGGGTTTCATGACACGTCACTGTGAACTGAATTCCAGTGGAATTCAATGAGTGATACAATTCAGGCCTTTTGCTTGAGTAATGTTTCACCGGAGAATCTGAGCACTGTTAGCAGACTGGTTAAACCGGCCAAATTCTCTCTCTTTCCAGCCATGCGAACCCACACGGGCCTTTTCAGTTACTCCTTGAAACATTTCATCATGTTCATTCTCTCTGATCTCTCCTTTATGCTTCCTCTCTTTATTTTTACTCACTGCTCTTTCATGTCTGCTGTCACTCACATGCATGAGCAAAAGCTGTATCTCGTTCTCAGCAATCCTCCTTCCAACACACTGCCTCGCCCCGAACCCGAAGGCCAGCGAGCGAAACCCCGTTCCTTCCTCTCTCCGGCCATCCTCCCTGCTGCTGCTCCACCGGCCGGGGTCGAAGCGCAGCGGCTCCTCGAACACCTGGGCATTCCTACCCATCGGGTAAAGGCAGGCCTGGACCATCGTCTGTGGGGGAGAGCTGAGGGTCAGACGTGTGGGCCTCAGGTGCTCTTCTGAATGCACTACAGGGTCTTTGGTCGAAAGACGGTCGGAGAGTGGACACTCACCCCGGCAGGAATGTGGTAATTCTGGAGAACAATGTCTTTGACTGGATAGCGCTGCACTGTGATTCCCACTGGGTACAACCTGACAGAAACGAGTGCACACACTGTGCTTCATGTTATCTTTGAATTGCCACTAAGGTCTAAACACAAACCAGGGTTAATGCAGTTGTATTGATGAAAACAAAAGCTCTCAGAAATCTGCTCGCAAGCTCAGAGGACAGAGGATGATCCCTTTAAAAATGCATCATGTGATCATATTACATCAGGGTCCAGAAGGGGGTGTCTGCTATGTGTGTTTCTAAAGTTTTAGGAGTCTACAGGATGGAGCAAATGTCAAACTCGGGGTGAACAAGCGTTGAGATGTGGAAATGTAATCTAAAATCTGCCCATGACCAATGACATCATCTCAGGGGTCACTTAAGCAACTAACACTCAGTTCATAGTGATAGATGCTCATCTGGAAAAAAAATAGGGAAAACATCTCTATGTATAAAAATCCAAAATCTCCTCACAAAATCTTTTTTTGGTCAGTATGTCATAATTCTTTTTTTGCCCTCTCAGCCAGCACCGTTTGCATGATTGGGCTGATGTTTGAACCGGACATCCATTGTGTTTTACACTAGAGTGGTTGGTGAATATCTAATTATATTATGATATGATACCATCTGTTTTCCTGTTTACTTATTTCTTTTCTTTTGTGGGAAAGCATCAATATTGTTTAATTAAGAGAGATCAGTCACTGTGATCTTGGTAATAGAGTTAGATTATCTCCTTTCAGCAGCAACTCAATGCTGAAAATGTGGACACATCTTAGAATTGATGTCTTGGCTGCTGTACTGGATCACTTCAGTATCACTACTGCCCTCTGCAGCATGTGCAGTTTCTTGTGCTGGAGGCACAGGTGATATTTCTGTACCTGAGGACCTCTTTCATTGTGCCTTTCAGTAGCGGTGCGCCCTGCAGGGCCTTCTGAGGGTCTCCGCCTGATTGTGCCCACGACATCCTCACCTGCTGCCTGACCTGCTCCTGCACCTCCGGGTTGCGTCCCAGCTCAAACAGAGCGAACTGCAGCGGTACGGCTGTCTGCACATCAGACGGGATGAGAGGCAACACAGACCGAGGCTCAGGAAGACAATCCCCAAAACAAACACACCCACCGTGTCAACCCCTCCGGCCATCAGCTCTGTGACGTTGGCCTTGATCACGTCCGAGGAGAGTTTCCCTTTCTCCATAAGCTGCCCCAGAACTCCAGTGTACTGCTCCCCCGCGGCCACAGCCTTTGGACCCGGGGAGGACGTCAGGCGCTGGTACGCCTTCTGGATCCTCGCTTCCGCTGGAAAAAGCACGAGAAAGGATGATGGAGACGAGTGAGAATGCAGCTAAACCTCCAATAGACGCTTTTCCAAACCGTGACTGAAGATGTGGTCCCAGGCTGTGGCGTGCTGGGTCCACAGGGGAGCACCAATGCGGAGCAGCAGGCGAGGTGGTAGGTAGAGGAGTGGGGGGGTGGTCGTTAGCATGCGCTCCACCGCCCAGATGAACTTTTGAGACTCCAGGGAAGGAGACGAGGAGAAAAGGCCAATCCGCTCCCCATAGATCACATGGCAACTGGCTGCAGGAGGGGGGGGGGGGGGGGAAAGGGAGAGGTTTGGGGGGGGGGGGGGTGTTGAAGGGGCACACTCACTAAACAACACTTCAGACTGATGGAGTTATGTTTTAATGGTTGGAAGCTGAAGGTTTTAGAAATGATTTGCCTACATCTGAGCTGAACACACTCTGTGAGGACCTGTTACTCATTTCAAATAACATCTTCCTCCCCGACAGAAAGATGACATTTCCATATTGCAAATCACTTCAACACACAGAGACGCTGCTTTATTTTCTGTGTGCATCTACTGCCTGAAAGGAACTCCGAGCCCCTCCCTCACACATCCGTCTCCCAGCAAACGTGCTTGGGTTACATTAACCCCACATCAACCACAGGGATAGGGTTTCTTGCGGGCCAATTCTCACTCTGGATTATCTCCTGGTTAGGTGTACTGTGGCCTATTAAGATCAGAGCAACATGACTCGATGTCATCAGGCTCTCTCACACACACACACACACAAGTGTGTGTTACACTGAGTCACAGAAGGATTCACACTTGTGAATGCGGCACGATGCACATCGTCACATGAAAGGAGCAGACCTGCACAAGTAATGCTGCAGCTTTCATCATTTCTATTTTTGCCGAGGCATGCTCTTCTTGACCTTTGAATAGATTAAGGGCAGATGCACCTTGACATGGACAAAGTTTGTTTTCCTTGCAGTGGTGGGATGTTTTAAAACTCAAGTATGGAAAAATGAAGCAGTGAGAAATTTGCTTGGGGAACATTTTTCCCTTTGAAGTATTCAAAAAGGTGACGTTCCCGCACATTGTGTAATCCCTCTGACGTCAGAGGGCATCACAGCCTGCGTCAGACTCAAGTGAATGATTCTAGGAGTAAGTGAGGGAGGCTCGTGGAGTGCAGAGGTTCAGAATTGAGAGAGAGAAAAATCCCACAGACCACATTAATGAGATTGACCTCTGACCTTCCAGAGCAAAGCGGAAAAGGTCCGGACTGGGATCCATGGTGAGAGTGCGTCTGCCCCCCTCTCCTCTTCCCTCCGTCTCCACTCTGGCCTGCAGCATTCCACAGAAGTCCTTTGCCACTTCATCCAGAAGGGGCAGAAAGCGCTTTATGGCCGCGCTCATCATCACCTCCTTGTTGAGCTGCAGACGATCGGTTCGCCACTCCTCGCCATTCCTGTGGAGTCACAGTGGGGCATTAAAATAGACCTCTTTCACTCTGTAGGCCTGAGATTAGAAGCACTTATGATTCTGCTTTTGTGAATAAAAGCACAAAATGAAGAGTTTCTGAATGTAAATTGTAACCAGGCCCCACTCTGGTAGAACAAACCACTGCATTGGACTTAGGCCAACAACACTGTTTCTATTTTCTAAATTTAGAATTGAAAAGTTTTATTGCAAGTAGATTTGAAGAAAACATCCTGCTGAAGGCATAACACTAAATGTAGCAGCTTTAGGAACCTCCCATGATGCACATTTACTCATCTTCCTTTACTCTGAAAGTATATGCATAAACACAAAGAGATTGCTATCATAAACTTGTATCACTCCTTTTCAGCATCTTAGCCCCTCCCCTTTGTACCAACTGTCAGGCACAGCGGTGGAATGGGGATGATATGGGCCTGTTTTGCAGTGTACTGTCACTGACACTGAGCTGAGACCATGAACTTCTCTGTATAAGGTCATTATTCCAGGGTCTGATCTAAAGGCGTGCGGGTGATTGCAAAAGCTTGGATGAATTTGAGTCATCAAGAGGACAGTGATCTCAAACACAGCAGAACATCTAGTACAGAATGAAAAAGACCTTAATCTGACCAAACGCTGGAATATACAGTCTGCCAGTCTGTTGCTCATCTTTAAAAGGTTTTATTTAAATCAGTTTAGGAAATGCTGAAGACCAGAGATCTTGTTTTACTGTCATGATAAGTAAAACATCTGAGGTGAGATGGTGGGATTTTTTTTCCACTCTCTTTAAATGCACAGTGGAACATTTTATTCTTTACTTGAAGGAAAATGTTTGAAAAATCTTTTGCATTGACTGTGGTCCTTAACTGCAGATTAGTTGGAACCACTTTAATGAAACAGCATTAATCATTTCCAATTATAGCAGCAGAATAAATTGAATTATGCTTCATGGCGAGGCACTGATATGAAGCCTTCCTGCCCATCTATGTGGAAATGAGGAATGCCTGAGGCAAGGAGAGCCAAAAGCCCCTCAGAGGACACAACACAAGGCAGCGCTGATAAATATGGGGACAAATAAATCAGGCAGACTTAAAAACAGAGAACTTGACATAGAAATGGGGTGCAAATTTTTTGGAGAGGATGAGTTTCTCCCATAAAAAATATGTTTTTTGGAAGGAACAAAAACATCAACATTTCGTTTTCCAAGTCTACTCTCATGGATGTCCATAGATATTAAACCATGCTCAATGAGACTATTAATTAGCGGAACTGCTTTATTTATCTTTTTTTTTTGTGAAAAACACAATGTTATCTCACACTTTTCCCAGTGGAACTGAAAAAGAAACACGTGTCCCCTCTTACAGCTCCTGCTTTCTAAAATCCCACTTCAAGAGAGATTAAGTTCACACAGTGTTGAGATGTGATTTTTCAGGACTAAATTGAACTATGGGAATTACAGTGTATGTACAGTGTATTACAGTGTATGTGTGTTTTCATATTAGATTTTCACAATATTTGAATGTTTTAACGTCTCAGCACCAAGTGGCACGACATTTTTCTCCCACTTTGACTTCTCTTCAAAAACAATAATTGGACAACATTTCATGCTTTCAATCCATTAGCAAAACTGGCAGAAAGTAACAGACCTCTCCTATTTTCATCTCACTAGCTCATTTTTATTCTACAGGCAGACATTAATGTATTCCCAGCACTCCTAATTCTAACATTTAAGATCTACACTTATGGAGGCTTTACCCGCATAACTGCCTACACGCATGCAAATCTCCACATTGTGGAGTCAATAAAGCATATGTGTGGCACATACTTGAGGAAGACTCCCTTGCTGTGCTTGCGTATTTCCCGATGTGTGGCCCATGGCTGCAGGGTCATCCGTCGAGGGTGCAGGCCCTCCGATTTGAACAGCTCGCTGACGTCGGCCGGCATCAGGATGTTAACGCTGCTCAGAGTGCCCACTTTCTCCCTTTACACAAACACAAAAAGGCCGGCGTGAACACACACGCATTACGCATGCATACAGAGGAGCATGTGTGGGGCTACCTGTAGATTGGGCCGAGGGCGTGGAAGGTCCTCTCCATGTGCTTGTGGAGCTGCTGGAAACGGTTTTCTCTCCAGAACTTGAGCAGGTTGATCCAGCCGTTCCTCCCCGTGTGAGGGATCTCCTCAAAGCTGCGCACTTGGCCACCCACGCCCTTCTTTCGGATCTCTTTCAGCACTCCTTTCCTCCCATCTAATTTGCCTTCCACCACAGTCCCTGCCGCGGTCGCACAAAACCCCCTCCCTGGTGCGGCTCCAGAGACTCTGGATCCTGAAGGGCCCCGGGCTCCGACACACACAGCGAGTCCCAGCGGCAGGCTCCTCATGGTCCGGGCGAGATGTTTCAGATGGCCTCATCCAGAGCTGTGACACCTAGTTGATATTGTCTCTGACTGATTATTCCTCTCCTCCAACTCCAACCTAGTACAGAGCCTTGGATGAGGGTTATCGCTCAGGTGAACTGATACGAAAGGATGATTTATGATTCTGAGAGTAAGAGTTCAAGAGAAAGACAACAGAGCCAGAATGTCAGGCTGATGCAACGTGCACACACCAGGACATGGGCTGGGGTGAAACAGAGAGTCTCCTGAGTTCATAAAGTCTTTATTACAAGTTTTCATCCAACCTGATGAGCAACAGATACAACATCTCATCTGCGTAGTGTTTTATATCTTTCCACTAGGGACCCTTCGATCTTCTGCACACCAAAATGAGCTGACACGGCCTGAGATTCGGCTCATAAACATTACAGAAACATGTTTGGCTCGGTCAGGTACAGTATATGAGCTATAAATAAGTTACGCAAAGTAGCAAGACAGAAAGAAAGAGTTATCATACAAAGCATGCACATTTTTTATCAGTCCATCACCGATGTGACAGTTAAAATGTGAACATGCGGCCCTGAGGTTCCTTACTTGTGTTTAGATCACCCAGCTGCTGGGTAAATCAATGAGAGAGCTACAACTAGCTACGGCTACTTGAAAAAAAAAAAGAAAGTCCTCCGAATGAAGACCTTCCCTCTCATCTTCAACATTACTTAGTATATTAGCTCATCACTCATCATCAGCCTGATACTGCTGTATCAGAATCTTCTCAAAATGATCACAATGCAATGACCAATCCTCACCAAAGACTGTGAGGGGGGGTAACATTTGTCCAGCATGTGGAAGCTGAACAGTCTTGGCTTAGAAATTCAGAGATGAAAAGCGACTGACCGTTTTCTGTGTATGAAACTGCTCTCTGTAGCAGGGCTTAGTTTTAGGGGCCCAGCCTTACATTTTACCAACATAAACCTAACGGTAACTAATAAGATCACATTTTCAACCACTTCCATGCATCTTACAGGTGGGGAACTTTAAAGTCTTCCTCAGTAGTCAAAGACAAAAAGTCGCTGTAAAGTACCTGGGAGATTTTTTTCCTATTTAATTCATTGTCCTATTTGATTCATTGTGATTGCACAGAACTCTTAATGTTCTGTGTCATTGATGGCACAATTGATCCTGAATAAATAAAAAGCTACTTCATCAGTGCTTACAGATTAGATTAGATTGTATTGCTTACTGTAATTCTATTACAAGATTGGAGTTTATTTTAGTAGGCAGAATAGATCCTTTTGTACTGCTGCTCTCCTTTTTTGTCATAGTATTATTTAACGTGCATTTATCGGATTTGTTTTTCCACATTTTTAACATACATTTGACTTGAGACAACTCATCTTTGACCTTGGCAGATGAGTGGAAAAAGGAATTAGAAATATCATAAAAATGGAGATGGAGTCTGGATGTGGGGAATTCAAATTAAAACTTACTCTAACCACAACTAAAATGGTGTCAGGTGGAAGCAGCAGTTGTGCTCCTTCACATTTCATAATTACATGCAGTAGGGATCACATGACTCTACAAGAGTCCCTATTTGTTGGCGTGGGAACTGGCGTCCTTCTGATTTTTCTGCCTGTGAGCGCCGCCGTGCTGACGCGGAGGCCTCGAAAGGCGCTCAGCAGGTTGAAGCCGTCGTCCTTGGATTTGGTTTCAGGATAAATCATCTTTGACAGCTCGTCAGGGAGCGACACTTTCCCGCCAGCAGACCTCAGGTGGTCCCTGTCCTTCCGGCTCTGAATCACAGGAATAAAAACAGGCAGAAGTAGAAGAGGGGTGAAGGGCTCACAAGGATGACAAAAATAACGAGATAACAAAACTAACTGCACTTCATTTGCCACTCAACACCAACGCGCTCCTAATTAAAAGTTCTCATTGGAATTTCAATGTGCATAGAGAAAAAGATTTTGAAGAACGACTTTTGAAGAACGAAAAAAAGCTGCTTGTAAAACAAACACATGGAAATGAGAAGAGGTGCTCAGTTTGTTTGGGTAGATTTTTTGAATATTTTGTATTTGAGATACATATGGCCATATGGAGGCAAGATTTGATGCATATTTTTGATCAACTTTTAGATTTTTCAGAACCTCACTACATCACTGGGAGGAAAAACCCCAAACATCCTGCTGTCGTACCTTTTGTAGTTTGTAATTTCCTACTTAGGAACATATGTGTATCATTTAAGAACTCTAAAAGTACAAATGTGGGACTTTGCGGCCCAATTATCAAAAGTGTAAACATATGTATGCACCACTGAGGAGAGACTCTGTGAGATTACTTTCTATTACTCTATTACTCTAATCTAAAGAGTACAAGGACACACTATTTCTTAAACAGGTGGCTGAAACATGGCGCTTAGAAATAAAAGACCTTTTCTACACAGATATTCCTGCAAAGCTTTGGTGTGGCCCCTCCAAGCTGTGGAAACGCATAAAAACATTTCGTCTTGATATGTGCCTCTCTGTTTCCTGCTCATGCAGACATTCGATCTGCAGCAGTGTTCACAGACTGTCCTCCAGGGAGACGGGCTGTGTGAAAACAGGGTCCTGCTATGGACAAACCGCCTCCATGGTCACTGCACTCGCATATCTAGTTACTGTTTGGTAGAAAGAGTGAACATATTTAGTCACAATCCCATTTCAAATATCAATTCATAGTCAGGGATCTCATGATCTCCAGTCAAAATCAATTTAGAAATGACGCTTAACCTTTTAATGCCATATGTGTTCGGTGTGATATCAGATTTCTGAGACCTATTGCATCATCTTTTTTAGAATAAAAATGTGTAGACTATTGATTAATTTGATATAACACACATGTAAATTATATTTGATTGATTTTTACATTTTTAAATTTGCTTTCTGCTGAAGAGCCAAACAATTATTATAGTTTAAAAAATGTGTTTATACATGCTACCCATTATTTCTTTGGTCATGCTTTATAGGGATGACAACAGAGGACATTTTAAAAAATGGCACCTGTGGAGATGAGGAATATGGGCAAGAATCCAGTTGGTTTTCATATGAAATCAAATTCATAAAATTGAAGCGTGAGTAATCTTAAATACTGTTTTTTTTTTAGCAAAAGGTCAAAAGAGCAGAAATTCCAGTCTGGTTTGACAGAAATGTGTGGGGGAAAAAAGCATGACTTCTTTCAAAGTGTATTTTGTGGAGGAGGCGTTTAATGTGTTACAATTATGATGTTTCCATGGCGCCACCAACCCATTTCAACACATCAGATAAGGCCTTGTCATACCTGTTTCCTAAGTGCGTTTTGTGTGAACGTGCACTGTGTTGTGTTAAATCCCACACTCCTACACATCTGCCAAAAACACCTGGAGCTGAAGCTAGAACGTGATCTCTAATCAGGGGCTCTGACAAACCTCCGACAGCCGGTATTTCCTCCTGAAGTGAGCCCTCATGGCGGCTCTCTCTGCGTTCTTCTGAGCGTTCATGGCCTCCCGCAGCTTTCTGTGAACACAAAAAGAAATCAGAAATCAGCCTCTGCCTCAGGGCCGGGTCGCGTGCTTCCTCAGTACTGGGGGGGGGGTTTGAAACTTTGGAAAGTGTGGCAGAAAAACGCCCCTCTGGAGACTGGAGACGTTTCCCCATCTGGTGAATTCCACTTGGTGGTAGTTTGAATTCCTCTGGTGTGTGTTCTAAAAGCTCATCTGCTATTCATTCATAACGCTGGACAGTTTCTTGTGTGTTTTTGGGCACTTTGGCACCCTGCTAAATACTTTTTTCCCGGTTTATGTTAACTAATTGAAATCATTAGACTAGACGGATTAATTTTACATATTAGAATTCATCAAAGAAAATGAACGACAATGTGGATGATGTAAATTCTTATGGGTTTCGTTTTAAAACTCTAAAGGAAAAGCTTGGGTGCCTCATTTGGAACTCTTTATTCCTGACAGCACCCACTTGCCTCTTCTTCTCCAGCTCTGCCTGGTATGAGCGAACGACTGTGGGGTCCCTGGGGGGTGCAGCCCGGAGGGGGGGGGTCTTCCCCGGCACCTTGCCCCCTCGAAAGCCTCCTCCGCTCCTCGTCCTCCTGCGTTTGGCGCAGAGCCTCCTCCCCTTGGCCCCTGACACGCAGCCGGCCAGCTTCCGGATGGGCGTCCTCAGAGAGCTTTTCACTCTCAGGACAGTCTCCATTACGACCCGCGGCCCTCCGGACCACTGGGATCGACCACACCCCTAATTCCTGGACCGGCGACGGGTGCAACTGTAACTGTTTTCTCCTTCGCGCATGTTGTGCGCCTCTGGCAGTCTCACACCTCGCAGCAATAACTCAGGCCGAGCCCTGCCAAGGACAAGGACGCCAGTCAGACAAGGATCCACTTCCATATACAGATGAGGCCTGTTATCAGCCAGAGCAGGATAAGGAGAAAGCTGCAGCCCACGCAAGGACAAAAGAGGGGGGAAAATACTACACTATAAAAATTCCCGAGGCTATTTTTAAAGTTGTTTGGTTACTCACACACAGTCGGTACCTATGGTGGTCGTCAGTCTCTTTACCCATGCAGGTGCAGAATGAGATCCAAATAAAGCTCCCGGCCAGACGGGGTTCAGCACCAGTGCCTGCAGAAAATCCCCAAAGCAGTCAAACTAAGTGGAGAAAACAAGAATTAGAGAAAAAAAAAAGAGGTCTGTGTGTGTGAGTGCTCTCCGGTCCTCACAGAGTAAAACCACCACGTCCTGGTGTCGGCCTCATCTTCGCTCATTCCAGAGTCACTTTACACTTCACCTCCTCCAACTCCTTCGTACAGATTAAAGGACTTAATGAAGGAAATCTCATTAGCAGGGGCAGAGAATGCAGCGGATGACTCACGTGTGTGCGGTGGAGACTTACAGGCACCGGCTGATGTCATGTTAGGCAGCCGGACATCAGACCCATTTGGGCTGGTCTGTCTCTGCTCTGCTCTAATTAGGATGTAGATGGTAAGAAATGCAGGTCTGGCATGGAAATACACCTGCATTTGATTCCTCTAAAAGCTGGTTTGTTACATTACTGAAGGAATTATTTAAAAGATTCAGAGTTCTTTAAATGGATTTTAGTCAGAATATTGAACAGAGGTCCAGCTCTGTGATTTAGAAGTTTAATGACAAAGCTGTAGTACAGAGCAGCCCACTGAGACCTCAGAGAGCATCATGTATCTGTAAACGGATCAATGCAAACCTGCAGTGCTCACACTGTCGGGAGGGGGTCAGGGACTGGGAGGGGGTCAGGGACTGGGAGGGGGTCAGGGACTGGGCCGGGTACACTGTCCTGATGGCTCCCCGATAGAAAAAGCAGCAAAAATGATCAAACAAGAACTCCTTCGGGCGTGTTTTCAGGAGAAATGGAAGAGAATTCACTGAAATGCTTCAACTGTTTGTGTCTTCGGGGGCAGAATGTCTTTTGTGAAACATCAGGACGTCACAAAATTGCCACAACATCTTATGACATCCCTCCTCTGTCTGTCTTTCTCTGCTTTTGTGGTGACTGAGCTACTCCTCCTACCACTCCTGCGGTACCCTCAGCTCTCTTCTGAGTCCGCAGGCCTCGGAATGACTCCCCCCGTGGAGCACTTACACCCTCTGGCTTACTCTAATGCCCCAGTTGGAGCTGACCACGCATGCACTCCCTTCTACTGACCCTTTTTAGGCCTCTCTTATTCTTCTCCCTCAGCTGTCCTGATCCCTCCAAATTCTGCTTTAAGGAGATCACCTTTGGAGCCCCGCCCTGTCAGGTCGAGGCAGCAGCCCTCCACAGAGCATGGGGAAAGCATGGGGGGGGGGGCACTGAGCCGGGGAATGAGGAATGACTCAACAGGGTATTATAAGGAAGCTTTTTAAAAAAAAAGAAAATCAAACACAATTGATCAAAAATCTAGTAGTTAGGATGAAGCCTGAGGAGCTCACACACTCTTGTGGGTGTGTGGGATCCTTCCTTATCATACATGTGGACATGTGACTGTGTCACTGTGTGTGTGCGGAGGATGGATGGTCCGTCACATGTTGGACGCTGATCCACCTGGAATCCTTTAAGTGGCTTTGGTCCACTCAGCTGGCAGTTAAGCTCTGACACAACACACATCCACACGCAGGCATACAGCTGTGCTCGGACTCTTGTTTTAGAGGACTTACCTTCAACTCTGTGAGGCTTAGACTCACATAGAAAACAACACTTTCCTCATACTTATACTAATATTTGAACGGATCTCAACATTTAAACCTAGTTACTGTGCTTGGGGACGCTGGATTTTGTTTTCCAATTCATCAAATTCCAATTTTATCCAGTTCATACTAAGTCAAAACCCATTCTGAGCATGCGCGCGGCGACCGTAGAAAGAAAAACTCCTGTTCAAAGATGAAAGCCACCGGTCCGAGACATTTGGTTGATACGAGAATCAAAAGCTAGATCCTGATCAAGAATAACTCCAACGTTCCTCTGAAGCACCAGCAGCCAAGGAAATGCCACTCAGAGAAACGATAGGGCCAGATAGCTGCTCAGCTTAATGCTCGGTCCCAAAAGACCTGGGCTTGGCTGGAAGTCAGGAGCAGATATTCAGACCGTCCCCCCACTCAAATTGTCGCCGTGGGTCTTTCTGGTGTGGCCGTCAGTGGTGTTTGTGTTCGTGAGAGTCACGGCCTGACGGGGAGCTTGTGTTGCAAACAACATGTATTTTTGGTCTGCTGATTGGTTTCTGATCCTGTCCAAGCAGTCTAAGGTTTCCAACCCCAGCCGAGGGAGACAAATATTTGTTGTTGCCATGTCGTAATAAATGCATATTTATTTCTTTTTACCATACCCCACCAACACGGTCGCTTAAACTAAGAACAACAAACCATTTTCCGTGGACGGGAGGTGAACAGGACACAGATACGGATACAGAAGATACAAAATTTATTACAAAAACCACCACCTTGGTAATAAGCCGGCTGCCAGCACACGGGGAACCTCGGGGCGTCCTCAGAAGCTGACTCTGGAGGCAGAGGCGTGGCAGAGAAAAATAACCATTTAAAGAGTTCTGCTCCTCGTGGTTTTCCTTCACATTTCAGACAGCGAACACAGGTACACCAGGAACAGATTAACATTAATAATGAAGACAAGATAAACCTTTTTAAGCGGAAAATGATGGGATTTCTGCCCTGTGAGGAGGTTTGCTCTGATCTGTCGCCGTGCAAACCAAACCCAATTCTAATGAAATGCCTTTCATTTGCCAACTTCTGCTAATCTACTCTCCATCCCGCCCCAGAGATCCGCTCTGTGTTGTTCTAACTAAATCAAGCTGTCAGACGCCTAAACCTGCTGCTGGATAGCGGCGGTCCATCTCAGCCTGCTGCTCTGCAGCTCCCCGTCTGTGAGGGATCTTTCCAATCTGCCTCCTCCTCTTTGAATATGGAGCACATTCGACGCCTTTCCGACGGGGTCCGCGGGGGGGACACTCAGTCGACGGGGTTCATCTGCTCAGGTCCCAGCTCCTCCTCCAGACCTGAGTCCTCCCCTGCTGGGGGGGGGGCAGGAGGAACGGGCAGCTCCGGGCGGCGGCCAGAGGGACGCGTCTGGAGGGCTCGTACTCCAGCATCTGCTCCAGCAGGTCAAAGAGCTGGTGGTGCTCTGCACCCTGAGACAACAGGTACTTCTGGGAGACAAAAAAAAAAGAGGGAGACTAGTTTTTGGCAGGTTGGGGGGGCACTTCTCGTGTTTGCGGCCGCATGAACTCACCCTGAGCGGTTTGCACTTGGACTTGGCCAGGCGGCCGGCCTTTGAGCAGGCGCTCCGGTCCAGCCGGCCTCGGTGGAAATCCCTCTGCCTCCTGTGGACAGGCGCAGACGGTCAGCGGCGTTGGGGAGGGCGCCCCGCCGCAGGCCCCCAGAGACCCATACCTGCTCCTGAGGATCATCCCCGGAGGGAGCGGGCCCAGGACCTTCTCCATCATGGCCAGATGCTCCCTGTTGTCGTGAGTCTGCGAGCGGAGAGGAGGACAGGTGATGAGGGGGGGGTGGCGCCCGACGGCCTCCGCAACCGCCCCCCCAAGACGGCGTTGGCCTGACCTGGAACAGGGTGAAGCCCTCATAGTACTCGAACAGGATGCAGCCCACGCTCCACACGTCGCAGGGGTGACTCCAGCCCAGCTCTGTGGGAGGGAGGGGGGAGGGGAGGGGGGGGAGGGGGGAGGATTAGAGCAGCCGAGCAGCAGCGACGGCCCCCGGCCCGCCCCGGAGCTCCTCTCACCCAGGATGACCTCCGGGGCCCGGTAGTGGCGCGTGGAGACCACAACGGAGTGATGTTCATGATCAAAGGTGGCGCTGCCGAAGTCCACCAGCCTCACCGTGGTGTCCTTTATCCTCCTCTCATCGCACTTCTTCAGGGAGGAGACAGAACGTGTCACACAGGACATGACCCGGATCTGGTTGTGATGATATCTGACGGAGGGGTTTAATGATGGAGGATCACAAAGGGCAGACGGGCTCATTACTTTCCCGTCCGGCTGGATTTATGGCGCTTTAGAGTTCTCCGGCTCCATTCGCTGAAAGCACGAAAGAATCGGACTCTTTGCAGAAGTCCTCTCACACCGACAGAGCGGTTTTGGATCAGTCATTCGGTAATAACCGTTTATAACAGAAAATAACGTGACATTTTAAAAACTACCCCCGTGAGGTGAGAGCAGAAAGCGGCCTAAGAGCTCTGAGACGGCGAGCAGGACGCCCGCCGCAGGGTTTAGCTCCCTGAATGAACACCTTAAACCGTGCTGAAACCAGAGCCCCAAGTCTGCGCCAAGCCTATTTCAGAAGCCATTTCTTCTGATTATCGGGGGTACGGCTGTTTTTCTCTGCCACGCAATCCTCTTTTTTACGATTTGGAAGCCTCATTCTTATTCATCCCACAGAATAAACAAATAGGGCCTGCAGTCTTCTGCAGATAAGACCAAAGCTTCCGTAAAAAATAAATAAAACAACTTAAAAGGGGGTGGGGGGGCTCGCAAATCAGCATCTAAATGGGCAGAAACCGGGCCAGTCTACCCCCGCTCATCCCCACTAATTCCACTTTTTCTGCGGGTGTCTCTGACCTTCTGAGCGTTGTACACGAGGGAGTAGTCGGAGTTGACGAAGAGGATGTTCTCGGGCTTCAGGTCGGTGTGAGTCAGCTTGTTGTCATGGAGAACTGCAGGGAGGAAGTGCACAGAGATTTGTCAGGAGCCAACGCCCTCATCTGGTGGCACGCATACGTTTGGCTCCTCTCTTTTTGTAAACTCCTAATGGGGGACGATCTCTGAAAGGAGTGAGGTGCTCTGTAGATAGGAAGCTGGGAAACATGCCCCCCCTGAGCTGAGTCAGTGGCTGTTTTGCACTGTTTTTTTTCCTCTGTTATTCTTTTGTAGCTCATTCTATGACACCACCTTATCTGTAAGACCTCAGCTAAGATGACATCACGTTCAGTCTGCCTGGAACAAGCACGCTTTGCCTCGTGGTGTGCCCCGCTTCACAGACATTAACAACAACAAAAACACATGAATCAAACAGGTAGGCCGTCACCACGGCGACGCGTTAACCTTTGGCTCCAGGTTCCGCGGCTCTGCCTGAACCAACCTGGAAGCGTCTGGGATCGACGGGAGGAAAAAGGTCACCCGGCAGCACGCAGCCAGCCTCGGTCGGACGCAGAGTTGCCATGGCAACCCCCCACTGCAACATCTCCAGGGCTGCTTCGCAGACACCAGGATGAGTTGCTACAGGAAACTGCACAACCTTGACTTTTAAAAGGCGATCACGCGGCGGATAGATTTATTTTCCTGTTCCTGCCGCCCAATATCTCACATATATGTAGTAAGAGTAGTTTTTTTTTTTCCATCTGTAGAAACGATTGTCTATTTTGCAAACATACTTCCTTCTTTTTCGTGGAGGTAAAGAAGAACGCCGTGCAGCACTTTGAACAGACACACTCAGACCTGTCTCTGAGGGAGCTGTGCAGCCTCAGCCCGCATTCACATTTTCACCATCAAGATGTCACCTGTGTTACTTCTCTGATCCGGACACGAAATGAACAAATAGCTGCAGACAAAATCCGCCGTTGTCTGAAAACTTCAACCCAAATCATCAGCTCCATTTTAATGGAGTTTATTCCTCTGCTTTTTAGATTTATTCTGTAACGCCTTTGAGGTCTATTAGATCGAATTTAAAAAAAGATCACATCAGATGTTGCCTCATAAGTAATTTCTCTGAATGCTGTGCTACACCTGAAGCACTGGCAGTGAAAAAAGCTGCCTGTTGGGTGTTTGTGCGCTGTTTTAGAGGATTTAAAGCAGGACCTCCCGCCTACTTCAGGAAACCCTGCTGCTGCTCCACCAGCGGGGCAGCTGCGGAGACTCTGTTCAGCCACATGGGTGACACTGATCCAGGGGCGGGAGAGGAGTGGGAACGCGCGCTGCACTCACAGCTGACGGCGTGGCAGATCTGGCTCGCCATGTGCCGGATCTGGTCCACCGGATACGGCAGGAAGTTGTTGGATTTGAGGAAGTCGAAGGTGCTGAGAGACAGCAGCTCGAAGGAGATGCAGACGTGGCCGTAGTAGCTGAACCAGTCCAGCATCTGCACGCAGTGACTGGCGGGGACACAGCGGGCAGCGGGGGTGAGTCGGGGGGCCAGGGGGGGGGGGCGACACACACTGAGCAGAGCCCTGGACACTCACTGTTTGTGGGGCGGCTCCTTCTCACTGATCCTCTCCAGGACGTTGATTTCCAGTTTGGCCGCCTCTCGGTATTTCTCCATGTTTTTAATGATCTTCAGAGCCACTGGCCTCCCCCCTCTGCGCGCACGGACAGCGGCTTTAACAGAGAAACACGCACACGCAGGCGCCAAGCGGCGGGCTACAGGGTCAGAGGAGCCCCTTACCTGCTGTGGTCCACACACTGCACCACCTTCCCGAAAGTCCCCTCGCCCAGAGTGTCGCCTATCTCATCTGAAAGAGAGGTTGGGAGGTCTGGGGTCAGAGAAAGCCCGCCGGCCTGCAGGCCGTGCGCTCCTCCGGCCTGCGGGAGCTTACATCTGTCCTGGAGGAGGTCCCCGCTGGCGTAGATCAGGTGGCCGTTGTCGGGGTGGCTATTGTCGGCGTGGCGCCTGCGCTGGCCGGCGGCCGGACCGCTGCCGGGCTGTGGAGACAGTCGGACGCCCATAAGGCCCAGTGGCCGGACCCCAACGGCCTGTCTGACCCAAAAGGCCTCCAGCCTCACACACACGCACGCACACACGCTCCAACCCACAGAGCAGAAAACCTCCAGGCCCCGCTTTTGGATTGGAAGCGGTCAGCGGTCAGCACAAAGACGGATGGCTGCGGACACTGACCTGCTGGCGTGGTTTCCTGTACGTCCATGAGGCTCGCACATTTCTACAGGACTCAGATCTGGGGTCTGGCCCGCTCCGTCCGGGATGGGCAGACTTCTGGGAGGCCCACCTCCTCCCGAACCTCAGCTGTCAAACGGACGGCCCTCTCAGCTCAGACGGAGCCAAACCATGACGACTCCCCCTCCATGCCTCACAGCCAGACTGCGGCTCTTCGTCTCTGACTTGTTTTAGTTTTATAGGTTTATTATCTTGTTTATTACCTTGATTTATAATAAATGCAGGTCTCCAGGAATTATCCTGGGACTTTTCTACTTTTTTGCCTGGACAGATTTGTTTGAGAGCGTCACCCGTTTGTGTGAGCAGTCTTTCCAGTGTTAGCCTCCACTCCAAGACCCCAACCGTAACCCTCTATATATTTGTGCATCACTGATGGACCAGAGCCTGTCCTAAAGGAGGTCAATCAGAGAGTTCTGGCCTCTTTGGAGGAGGCGAGGCTCTATTTTCATCCACATTCTGAGGCTGTTATTAATATCAGAAGCCCACAGCATGGGGGTAAGTGAGGAGAGGCTCGGAGTTGGACCCGGGCCACTAAATACACATAAAACCAACACTGACCCACATAAACACACTCCACAAGAGAAGGATGTCTGTTTTAAAATCTCTCACAGGTTTCTTAACAAAAGGGGGAAAAAAGAGGAAATCATGCTGATGCGGAGGAGACGGGAAGAGACGGAAGCAGGAGCAGCGGGTAGGCCTGCGTGATACTCACAGACAGGCAGAGACAAACAGAGTCCAGGAAACCCTTAAACACAGCAAAGAGCTCCTTCTTCCCCATCGGGCCGCAGGAAGGTGGGGCTGGAGCCGAGGGGCGAGCGGGTGGAGAGACGAGGCGTCCAGCAGCAGCCGAGAGGAGGATGAGGCCCCACACAACAGCCAGCCGTGGAGGAAAGGAGCCACGGAGAGGACGGGAGCGCCAACTCTGTGGCCCAGGGGAGGAGGAGAGGAGAGGAGAGGCAGAGGAGATGGGACAAAGCGAAAAACAGCCCCGAGCGTTGTGAGCACAGAGGAGAAGACAGGTCCACACAGACCGGACACAGAGTCGGTCAGACAGGAGGGACAAAGGAGGGAAGCGGAGTGGACTCACGGGGCGGAGAACAGCAGACGAGGTGGAGAGAAGACATGAAATGAGACGACGGACAGACAGACAGACACACAGAGAGCTGAGAGAGCCGCTAATTATAAACTTTGCTCACGACCCCCATGAGAAAATCCTCCGAGGAGAATCAAGATGTGTGAGGAGGGAAGGACGGATCCAGTTTCACCTCTCTTACTTTCTCTCCTCCTTCCACCTCCTCCGTTCCAACATGTTGAGCCGCACCTGTCGGGCTCTGGCCGCCGCCCACACCAGCGGGGGCCCACGCGCTCTCTCTGCTCCCTCCACTTTATTCAACACAGCGGGATCACATGGGCGTAAAAACAGCCGAGTGGAATCTGGTGAGGCCAGCGGAACGCTTTGCTCGCATCAGCAACAAACAGCCCTTTTAAAACCTATTAAAAAGCTTCTCCGCAGGACCTCCACGACGCGCCCACACCCAAAAAAGGGAAGGCGTCTGGATGGGAACCGTGTGAATCCAGAAAACATTTAGTCCGAACGCAAAGGCGGGGAAACTGCAACGCCGCCGGGCTTGTTTTTTTGTTTGTCACACAACCGAGCGCAGGTCCTGGTATCCCGGGCCTGGGAATATGGAGATGTCCCCGTAGGGCTGGTCCTGCTCCGCACAGATCTTCCTGGCCGTCAGATTCTCTGCACAGGGACACAGAGGGCCGGGCCTTAAAGGTCAGAGGGTTTGGGGCATCTACCTTAGCTTTGTTTTAGACAGAGCCTCTAACGTCCAAGCCAATCAGAGCTCCTCTGTGGACACGGGAGAGCCTTACGGTTGGCTTCCCCAAAGGCTACTCTGTATTTTTGAGGCCCTGACGCTACGACTGGGCGGTGAGGCGACGGCCGACCTACCCAGCAGCCTCTGGAAGGCCCTGCTGACCGCCGCACGGCCCGCCCCCGCCGGCAGGAGGGAGTGAAAGAGCAGGGGCTCCTCTTCCAGCTCCTCCAGCCCCGGCATCAACCTGGACACAGCAGGAGAGGGCGGCTGACACACACACACACACACACACATACACACACACACGCTCTGCTTTGTCTGGACGGCATACACTTACCCGGGAGACTCTTCCCCAAGAGCGTCCATCGCTTCGTCCTGCACCTCCGGGATGTCCTGCAGCAGGGACACGGACCTGGAGACGGTGGACCTGCCAACACACACACACACACACCAGTGTGTAAATATGAGGGCATCCACACCCACACACTGATCTGTCCTCTTTTAACCTACCCCTCTCTCTCCAATGAGACTAAAGGGGATATTTCTTGAGACGTCTCCGGTTGGTCGGAGGCCTCCAGTGGCAGCGTGCCCTGAGCTGAACGCACACACACACACGCACAGACACACACAAACACAAACACACAGAGGACATTTCTCTGCAGTTAAACCCCACAAACCTCCCCTAAACCCACAACCACCATATGTACATAGCCAGACCCCATTTCTCCTGGAGTTCCCCCAGCCTCCATTTTACCTGAAGTATCAAACATCTCTGGTTCCATCATTTCTCTCTGGACCTGCCACACACACCAGGATAAAAAAAAACAACAACTAAATAATAATAATAATTTTTAAATCATCTCATGTTCCTGTAAAATCTGCCGCCCCCCGCCAAAAATCCAGTCAACCTGCCTCCTGCTGCCCGTCTCGGGGGCTCACGTCAACTCTCTGCTCCTCGATTTCCGCCACCTCCTCCATCCTCTCCTGCTCCCGCTCCGAGTCAGAGGACTCGGGCCCTCTCTCCCCGGCCAGAAGGTCCGAGCCAAAGAGGGGCGTGATGGTGGCCGCCTGTCTCCATAGAAACCGAATCTCCTCGGGTAGGACTGAGAGGAGAAAAAAATACCCCGGTGGTTTATTTTTGAAAAGGTTACTGGATGAGCATCTGTTAACAGTGTGTGTGTGTGTGTGTGTGTGTGTGTGTGTGTGTGTATGGCGGGGGGGTTAATGTCACGCTTTACATCAGATATTTAGCTTAAACTATTTCAACGAATCAGATGTGCACACAGATAACCCGTGGGGTGAGAACAGGAGTTGGGCGTGGCGGGCGTGAGCTGGTGTGTTTGGGGACGTGTCCGTGGGCAGGTGTTCACACTGACAGCTGCGGGGGGTGTTCAGCAGCTCGGAGGCAGGGGGCATCCACAGAGAGGGGGTGGGCAGCAGGACCGGGGGCCGGGTCTCGGTCAGAGGGTCCTGCAGCCGCTGCTCCTGCTCCTCCTGGGAGAGCTGCGTCTCCGGGTCGAAGAAGACCAGCTGCCTCCTCCTCTTCTTCATGCTGGCCGCGGTCACCTCGGGGGAACCCTCCTGCTGGTGGGATCAAAAAGGAGGGGGAAAGAAAATGGAGCCGGTTACTGTCCGACTCCCGACTCAGTCTGTACGACCCTGGATTGGACGGAGTCCATCTCAGGTGCTGGAGCGGCTACCTGGAGGCTTCCTGGACGCCTCTCGGGCCGCGTCTCTGCGGCGGGCGGCGGGGGCCCGGCGGGCTCTGGGGTGGGGGTGCGCTGGTCCCTGGCAGGTCTGGCGGGCGTGTCCGGCCCCGGCGGGGGCGTCAGGGGGGCGTGCTCAGAGGTGGCCTGACGGGGGGTCAGCATTCCCTCCCGGTCCGGTCTCTGCCTCTCGGGCTCTCCTTCTCCGGGCGTCGCTTCTTCTCTGGGCAACTCTGGAGCCTCTGTTAGAAAACACTCAAGTAAGTTTCTCTTAATCTTTGGGGTTTTGTCTTTGTTTTGCCACAAACCTTCTGGGAAGTGGCCGTCCTGGGCCAGCAGGATGTCTATGATGTCTGGATGGCGGTCGATGAGGTCTTCTCCCTCGAACTGAGAAGAGGCCAGAGGAGGAGGAGGACCATGAGAGAGGAAGAACATGTCTGCGTTTTGCAGGCGGTGGGCTCAGCAGACGCACCTCGGCTCTGGGGATGGTGACGGGCTCCGGCTCCCTCATGGTGATGGAGTCTGGGGACGCCGTGATGCCTGAACACAGAACACAGTGCATCCATTTTAATGGAGGAAAGCAGCCGGTTCTAGATCTCTGGCACCCGGAAAAATACAAAGTCTGACACAAACCGTTTTCTTACCACGTGAAAAACTCATCCTGGATTAACCAGCCGTGGAGAACTGATGAGGAGCTTACTGACCTTTTTTCCTTTATCTAAAGAATGATGCTACAGCGAGCGGCCGTGGTCTCAGGAGCATTTTCCCTCCGCAAGGCCGCGTTATCAACTGTCTTGATGCGCAGCAGCATCAATAAAACAGCTTGAGTCAATCTTAAAATGACATTCCAGTCCCAGAATGAGACGGATCTTTGTAAAGAGGAGCCGCATCATGAGCCCGGAGTGTCATCGGGCATCACTTCAACCAGAACAAGATAACCAGGATCGCTTGTGACGAGCGATTTCAGACTTTTACTGTATTGTTACTGCAGCGTTTTAGAGAACAGTACCGGTTTCCACCTCTGGAGTGGCGTAGGTCTCTGGACGGGAGGCCTCCGGAGGCGGGGAGGAGGCGTCCCGCTGACGCTCAGGGGTCATCTGAGGACAGAAGGACAGCGCGCCGATGAGACGCCTCCCGGCTGCGCCCGGCCTTCCAAAGCTCCCCCTACCTCCATCAGAGCACTGGGGCTGGGCATGAGCTCCCGCATCACTCCGAATAAGGGGTCCAGCGCCCCCCCGGCCTCCTCCAGCAGGGACAGAGTGTCTGGCAGCACCCTGGCCTTTCTGGAAGTCAAACAGAAAAAGCTTACCGGAAGAAGACATGGGAGAATATGAGTCGCACCCTGCAGGAAAACCCTTCCTCACCTGCTCTGGCTTTCCAGGTCAATTGTCTTGGTGCTCCTCTGTCTCAGAATCTGGACCAGGACAGACTGGAGCTCCTCTGGAAGGAAACAGATTCAGCATCCGGGCTTCCGCCCCTGCGTCAGCCAGCCCCCCCCCCCGCTAACAGGTTCTCACCCAGGAGGATGACACACTGGCGGTGGTAGACCAGCACCACGCCGTACTGGAGCTGGGACGACAGGTAGAGCGAGAAGCGGGGCCGGGGCAGACCGGGCCGGGGGGGGGGGCACCCGCTCCAGCACATAGCTCATGATGTCGTCACTGAGTGGGCGGCAGCCGGGTCAACGCGGGAACAACAAGGAGAGAAAAAGCTGCGGGAAGTCCACCACTCACCAGGTTCTGATCACGTTGACTTTCAGGAAATCCCGGCGTGGAACTTTGATGCCCTTTGTAGCCACCAGCCTGAGAGACGGGCAGAGGATGAGAGAGAGTCAAAAACACATGATGACGGCTCTGCCCCCCGAGTTACTCACTCAAACACCCCCACAACAGATCTAATGACTTTTTTTTTTTTAGCTTGGAGATTATTATATATTATATATATATATGGCCCTGCAATGGACTGGCGGACCCAACCCCCCCTTTTTTTGTTTTCTTTTGATTAAAAAATCTTCAAAGCTTTAAAGTCTTCAAAGACTTCAAACACTTGTTTGATTTGTTGTCAAACTTCAGGCCGGTGCACCTGCTCCCTGCCACCATTTTTTAAACTAATACGCAGATAAAAATGGTTATTTAAATGCGTAAAGAAGGGGGAATATTTCATGTTTTCTCCCTGGAGAAAAGTACAAATTGTTTCTATGATTTCCCCATTCAGATTTCCCCTGTTAGATTTCTTTTTTATGAATAAAACTTAAAAAAAAAGAAGAAAAATAAGAAAAAGGAGCCCGTCCTTAAAGATGAGACGTTTGATTAAAAACGTTTTTTAGCGCATTTAGCGGGACTTTTGCTACTTTAGGTTTTGTCTTTCTACAAAAGATAAACTACACTATCAGCGACAAAGGCAGTTATTCTAACATCTCTTATTACTGATCCACAGCGCTTGAATAAATTTAAATGGCAGGTTTTTACTCACCAGATTGTGGAGAAACATCCAGAATGGCGCTTTAAGACAGTTGGGTAGTAAAACATCTTAGTAATATGTGAGATAGCCAGAAGAACTAGGCAGTGAGGTTGGTTCTGAGCTTCTGGAACTTCTGGGAATGTGTGTGAATGTGGGTCAATGTTTATTTCACTGGAAGATGAGCTGATGGGGAGCCCCGCCCCCTCTGTACAGAGGAGGCAATCAGAAGATTTAAACTGCTCTTCAGCTCTCAGACGACAAATGAGAGAGTGTTTTTCAGGAGGTACAGGTTTGAGAGAAGGGCCCTTTTTTCGATACAAGTGCAGAGGTTTTGTTCATTCAAGAAGCTTTTATTCAGATGTAAAGAAAACATCACGGACAAAAGGGACAATCAGTAAAACATGCCAATATAAAACAAAACAAACCAAAAGAAAAAAAAAAATCAACCAAACATGTGCAATAAAATTAATAGAAGTAAAAAACAAAAACAAAAAAAAAACAGACACAACTACAGTTTTGAGGAGGCTTTTCTTGTTTTAAAAATGGTTTCCTGCCCCGGATCACAGTAGTCTTCCTCGGCACTCTGTGGATCCACAGCAGCAGAGCAGCTCTTTGCCTTCTACGCTGCCCACCTCGTAGTTGTAATCCCAGGTCAGCTCTGTGCCGGCCCGGATCCGCCTGCACCGGGACACGAGCGGGAAAATGAGTGTTTCAACACACACGCTCCTCCAAACTGATGTAAATGCTCTATCACACATCACACTTCCCTATGGCTTAAGACTCATTTGTGTGCGGTGCAGATCTTCCCCCTCAGATTATGGCTACATTTTTTTCTTATGAATTAGTTTTCAGTATCTGCACCAATTCTCCAAAATCTCCTGAATCAAAAGGTCTTGAATGCATTCAGACCTGAGGCTTCAGTTAAGCGCATCCTTTAAGAAAGCTGCCCATTAAAACCCCCTCTGACTAAATCTTCAAATGGCTCTCATTCATCTTGGAACTGATTGCATGCATTGGGTCGGGATGGCTCTCCCGGTACCAAGATTAACTCCAACAACACTCACTTGCTGGCGAAAAAGGCCACCCAGGGGAACCGCAGGTCATGTGTGTCCACGAACACATTCTGGACGAACAGGTTAGGGCTGCAGCTGTGCTGTAAGCCGGAGAGAAGCCAGAGGTGAGAAGGTGCTGACCCCCCAGCCCGCTGTGGCTAATTCCAACGTCTTACATTGAGGTAACGGCCAAGGTTTCCCTCCAGCTTGGCGTCGATGATGTAGCAGGACTCTTCCCCGTCGAAGAACAGGCGGGTGTTTCTGGGGGCGTTCTCTCCACCGCCACCGCTCGGCCCCTGCTGTCCGGGTTTCCCTGCCTGACCCCCAGACCCCCCCATGCCCCCGGACGGGCCGCTTTTCACCATCATACTGTGGGTGTTTTTCAGGGCGATGCCTCGAGTGGACTTCACCGCCACCTGCTTTTTGGTGACGCCTGACGCGGGAAAGATTAGAGGAAACTGTCAGCGAGCGAGCAGAGTGAGAGCGGGATGGCGCCCCCCCCTGACCTCTGCGTACCTGTGGTGACTTTCTCCCTCTCTTTGTTGTCCTCTGAGCCTGAGCTGATGGTTTGAACGTCGTCGCTATCAGACAGCGTCATCACGTCCTGTTTTTCCTGCTTCTTCACTGGTTCCACTTTCATTTGACTTTTTTTTTTTTAAAAACATGTAAATCATACTATTGGTGATTGCTATCATTGGTTTCTGAGTTATTGTTAGATAGAAATATACACATTAAAACTTATTTTGTCAGTTCATACGCACCTCTTGGAGTCTCCAGTTTCCTGCTATAAAAAAATTGTAAAGATAAAGTGACTTATTAGGATCTAAATCAGGGGACATCTGTACATTTTTTCTGCTTAAAATCTCAGATTCATGCTGCAGGAAGTATTACAAATTTTAGTATATGTAATATGCTGTTGGTCTTGATTATACACACCTTCTTTAGCCCCTGACTCGTTAGCCAAGATGCTACTTTGCTTTTACCCGTCTCTTCCGGCATGGACGGTGGCTTCTCATCATCGGTTGCTTTGGCTGAGACACTCAATCCGTCCTTACTGTCCTGACTCCCTGTGGTAGGAGGGTGGGCAGTAAATGTTGAGAAAAGCAAAGAAATCTCTTACACCAGCAATTAAAGATCATATTTTATTAATACTGAACTATTAAGTGTACATAACAAGTGTAGAGTACAGAGTTGTTTTTTAAGTTTTATAGCACATTCACTCAGCTTTGTGGGGAGAGAAGGTTTGTGGCTCCCCATATGCACAAAAACATGGATAGTAATGCTTGTATACGTTTTTTTTTTTATCTCCTAAAATAATTTAATTTCTTTTGATCATCTTTAAAAGGCTAATCTCTCACAGCACTCTGTTCTCTGTTGCTGGGATTTGGTGATACAGACGTGAAACGGCTGCAACTCTAATCAAGGAGGCGCGCTTACATAAATACACTTCAGCAGAGTCTTTTACAGAAATTTCCCCTGTAACATGGCAAACAGGGACGAATTTAGCTAGAATTTTCAGGAGAACACAGCTTTGCTTAAGGGTGTCCGTCTGCCACACAAACAGCGCTTTTAGCTGAGACGCTGAGCCTTGTTCTCATAGTAGGGGAACAAATCCACAGCTGGCTCACCTTCCTTGGTGCCCTTGAGCTGGCCGCGCGTGGTGTAGCTCCTCCACACAGAACTGGAGCTGTAGTAGCTGTCCTTCACAAAGGTGTCGTCAGAGCTGTCGCTGTCGTCTTCGCTCTTTGAGTCTTTGTCCTCGTCCTCGTTGCTGCCGTCTGAAGAGCTCGAGTTCTGGGCTGTGAGACGCAGAAAGGAGTCAGACATCATATGAAGAACAGACGTACTAACAGGGACATCTGTACTCGCCTGCTCTGGGGAGTCGTCCTCCACTGCTGCTGGACACTAAGGCAGACGGCTGGATTTTTATCCTGGACACATCCACGCCGCTCCCCTCGCTGTCTGAACAGTGAGCCTCGCTCTCATAGCCCTCCTTAAAGTTCTCCACGCTCTCTATGTGATCCAGGTTAGCAAAATACTCGTCGCCCATTTCTAGGCCTTCTTTGTCAGCAAAGTCGTCAGTCAAGATTTTACCTGTTGAAGTGGCAGGGGGGAAAAAGCAAGACACTCATGTCAAGCAAGAGGTCAGTCTGAGTGCGTTTCCCATCCCCACTCAATATACTACCTCTAGTGTATACTTATAGTACCTCACCAGCATAAATGCACACAAACGATCCCTTGGCCACGTCATCCAGACAGCGGATTCCCCAGCCTTTGTTCTGAGTCTTAAAAAGTTGAAGTCGGACCTGCAGGCCGTGCTGGACCAGTCGGTTAGTGCACATCTGAACGCAACATTTGCACCGTTTATTACACTCGTAGATCCTAAGAGGCAGCAGAAAAAGAACAGAGAAGAAGAGATCATCACCTCTAAAACACAGGAACCAAATTAGCTGTTATACTCAAGAGTAATTAGCTGCTTTTGGGGTTAGGGAGGGTCAGAGGGATTTAGGTCTATCAGCACAGTCCACAACCAGCTGGAGAGCTGTTGGATCTCTATGTTTGAACAATGGCTGACCCTGTGGGAAGGCACTCCTCTAATCGTTTGTACACATATCCGGCGTTTTGGTTGACCTGTCCTCCGGGTGTACACGCTGTGGCCTGAAGGGTCAGCTGGTGGCACGAGCATTTGGATCTGTAATTGACACACGCCAGCGTCACAGACTTAATTCACAAAAGATGTGTATGAGAAATGTCAGACGCATCAAAAATAAAGGGGCAGCTTCACTAACTTGTCTCGACAGCCGTCTGTACAGTCACACCCAACCAGGAAGTCTGCGCTGGTGTTGATATAAACCCCATCTTCAGGAATACGCTCTTTACCTGAAAGAACGAAGAAAAAAAGCCATTATGTGCAGTTTGGTTTTTTTTTGCAGGATCAATGTGATTTTTCAGATTCTATTATGAGATTGGGTTGGTTTGTTTCTGGTATTTATAAGTGCTGCCTAAAATGATATCTCATGAAGTCACTAAAATCAGCTTATTGTCGACCTTTGGACACTTTCATCTCAATGTGTGGTCTCAAAGGAAAAGCTGTTATGGAGCAAAACAATCACCAAATCCATAAAATATTTCAACCTACATAAGAAGTATTATTGTTTGCCCTTTTAGCAGGAAGACTGACGTCAGTGTCTGACATCGATTCCTAAGGGAATCAATGTCAAGTTCTACAAGTCACAAGAGGACCATTGATTAGAGTATTCTTAGTATAAGCTTCCTTTTGTTTTGTTTTTATACATATACATACCAATGACTTCCCCAAACCCACAAAAATCACTGAAATCCTCATGATCTGATCCATCAGCGGCACTCCAAAGAGACTGTATCTGTATCAATCTGAGCGTGGTCCTTACTGTATGCTACTTTGGGAGGTGAGGTGGTATCAATCTCATTCACACAGGAGAGTGGGATGTCCTCTTTTCCACCCGTGATGTCAAGAATGTAATAGAAGGGCCTCTGTGGCTGGAAAGGCCGATCGACAAGCACGTAGGGGTCTAGACAGAACATCTCCAAAAAAATGAAGTCACAGCGGGTCTGAAAGAGGTAGCGCTGGATCTCTGCCATGTTACGCAAGCAAAGTCCACATGGAGCCTTGTAGATCACATGAAAAGACATCTGGGGAGGTGGACAAAAAGTGATGGGAGAGAAAAGGAGAGGTTGTTCAAGGCAAATTAAGAAAACGTACAACTGAAATGCGTCTGTCCACGTGCCCTCAGGAGCTTTGCTGTTTGGGTGTACCTTTCGGTTGACTTTACGCCGCCCTGTCATCCGTCTGAAATCATACAGCAGAGGTGTGAGGAGGGGGTTCTTCCCTCGGTGCAGGTTGGATTTTACTGGTCGGACGCGATTCAGGCAAGCAGCCTGACACGTGTGTGCCAGGTAGAAGATGCGGTCGGTTGGGGCTCGGTAAGAAGGCTGATGGGGGATGGTGGCCATTGTGTGCGCCATGGGAGGGGGAGCCGTTTGCTGGGGGGGCACCTGTCTCTGATACTGCTGAACGAACGTGGATGTCGGAGTGCTCAAAATTCTTCCACTAAAAATAAGAAAGAAGGTAAGAAGATGTGAGTAATCCCACCAACAGTTCAGAAAAAAGGTCACAAAAACTGTTAAATAAATTGCCAAGAATAAAGAAATATATGCTCACTCAATTTGATACCAGCATAGGTGAGAAAAAAAATTTGTGGGGCTTGTACTCCAATGTGCTATCCTGAAAATGAAATGTTTTACTATTTTGTGACTGATGTCTTCAGTGGGCATCAGGTCTGCTGAGAAACTGGGCTCTAATAGAGTCAGAAAACAGGAACTTTTCTGATAAGTCTATGGAAAGTAAGAAGTGCCTGACTATGGGAAATTATGTTTTTTTCTTTTTTGCCAGTTTATATGTTGCTTTCCACATGTTTTTTTTTTTTTTACAGTGCTGCATTCAGAAAAAGTGTCAATACAAAATCAGTCGGAAAATCTTCCAGCTGTGAGAAAGAAAGCACGTTAGGTGTCTCATATACACACACATATACATATGTAAAAACAGAAATCGCATTACCACCCTGTTTCAAATAAAGGTCATCAGTTTCTAGATGATTTTCAAAGCATATTCTGTCCATGACGGTTTATTTTGTCTATACAAGTAAAGAATGGAAAAATCTATTTTTTAAAACTACAGCTTGCAAGCTGCAAAAACAAACACATATTTTAAAAAGTAAATAAAAAAATCAAAAGGGGAGTGGCAATAATGATGTGACTGCCATCAAATTCACTGGCACAAGTGATCAAAAGTAATGGGACATGTCTTTGAGGGTCCAAATGGTTTGAATGGCCTGCATTCCATATCTATTCACCCAACACACACAAACTTTCAGAGAAAAGGTAAGCTCACCCTGGGAAGGTGGTGGAACTGGTAGATGTGGCCTGCAGGATTTTAGAGGCATGGGTCCCTCCAACCCCCGGGACAAATGGAGAAGTACTTTTCTTTGCCATCTGGTGTTTATTCCTTTAAACAGAGGTCGGAACAATACATATAAATAAAAATTTGATAAAACCATCCATCCAAACTTTGAAACTGTCCACCAGGAGTAGAAAAACTATTTTATAAGAGGCTTTTTTTAACCCACATTCACTCCAAGTAATCATTTTATCAGGCATACTTACTCAACACGTGGAGGCTGAGAAGTTTGTGTGATTTGCAGGGTTTGATGGGTGAGCTGGGGCTGCTGAAGGTGCTGAGAGAGCAGGAGCTGCTGGGGCTGCTGGCTGAGCTGGGTGAGCTGGGGTTGCTGGGAGAGCTGGGAGAGCAGGAGCTGCTGAGGCTGCTGGGAGAGCTGGGGTTGCTGGGATAGCAGGAGCTGCTGAGGCTGCTGGGTGAGCTGGAGCTGCTGGGTGAGCTGAAGTTGCTGGGGCTGCTGGGAGAGCTGGGGTTGCTGGGTGAGCTGGAGCTGCTGGGGTTGGTGGGAGAGCTGGGGTTGCTGGGTGAGCTGGGTGAGCTGGAGCTGCTGGGGTTGCTGGGAGAGCTGGGGTTGCTGGGTGAGCTGGGTGAGCTGGGGCTGCTGGGTGAGCTGGGACTGCTGGGTGAGCTGGGGCTGCTGGGAGACCTGGGGTTGCTGGGAGAGCTGGGGCTGTTGGGTGAGCTGGGGCTGCTGGGGCTGCTGTGGCTGCGGCCGTTGTTGAAGTGGTGAGGCGGTTGTTGAAGGCTGAATGGAGGGGGCCTGTGGCGATTTGACAGGAGACGCACCAACATGTTCCACCCCGGTGTACTGAACTACTGGGCCTTTACTTCTCAACGCACCTGAGATTTAAAAACAGACAAAGATGGCTGTTAAATAACAAGCCAACAGGGGTACAATTCAGGATTTTACTGCGAGAAGCAGAGGAGGAGCCCAATGAAAAATGTAACTTTGTGCCAAATAGAGGCATTTATTTCTGTGGAGTGTGCCGCGTTACCCATGTTAGGCCTCGTCCTCTGCTGGCCAGCCAGCTTCTTCTCGTGGGTGTTGGCTGTTGTCATTTTCAGGTTGAACATAGGCTCCAGTCTGGTGGATCCTCTGTAGATCCACTCACTCCTCTTGTCATCCTGTTCAACACCAGACAACACATCAAATTCAGCCCATAAACTGCCGCAAGTTATAAGCTTAAAGCTTTAGATGTACTCTAGTTTTAATCTATCCAGAACAGTAAGTGTTACTTTGGTTACAAAAATCATTGTCTGTTACAAGATGAAAGGAGAAAACTAGTTCTTTTAACACTCTTTAAAATACATTTTGTTTTCTGGGTTTCATCTACTGAAATAGAGATTTTAAAGATACTGAAAATGGCATACCAAAAAAAGAATCTTAACCAAGCTGCCATCCACTTCTTCCACTTTGCTCTTCCACCAGGTTCCCTCCCACTCCGTCTTTATAATCTGGCCAACCTTTAGGAGCACCATTGGCCTGCTTGGATAGGCAGATATGTACTCCTCGATGAAGTCACGACAAGAGGCGTCTTCAATGTCCTCCCAGGTATGTTTAACTATCAAAGCAGAAACAACCTTTTTTTTAAATCAACCTGCTTCCCTCAAATTGTGTTTTATTAGTTTAAAAAAAAAAAAAGGACAATCTGAGAAATGAACCTACGTGGTCTGCAAACTGGGTAGAGTTCCGGCAGAATCACATATGAAGCATAGCCATCATCAAAGAAAATCAGAAACCTGAAACACACACACACACACACACACACGAGCCGTTAATAATCTAATACAGACTGTCAGCACTTTAACACCTCTTCTGATTGGTCTCTTCCCACCTCATGCGGTTCTTGTTGTTGGGCATCTCAGCTACGATCCCCGCATAGAGCCACACCAGGTTGCCGTCTTTGTACTTGGCGACCACACGAGCGCCGACGAACAGACTCTCCAGGGTTGGGTTATAGTCAAAGGCCACGTGATTCCCAGACAGCAGACTTTTCCCTTTATCAAACTTAACTTTATACTTGTAAATGCCATTTCCTGAGCACAGACAAGAGGTATGGAGCAATAGAGTCAGCAATGGGAAAAAAGTGTGGAGCACGTCAGACCTGGAACACAGGATGCTTAAATAGACTTAAAAGAAGAGAAATGAAAACAGACGAAGAAAACTCACCGACGGGATTGATGGCAACCAGTGTGCCTCTGTGCCACGTCTTTGTGCGCTTCTTTCCCAAAATATTCATCCCGACTTTGAGCTCATCCTCCTTCACGTTAGGGTTGGGCTGGGTCAGTGCCTGAGACGGAGCTTGGGATATGAACACTGCAGGTGAACTCTGAATGCCTGAATGGTGGGAGAGCCAAACTCAGACGTCAGTCCTGCTTCCCGATACGCTGGGTACACGCGCCTCGGTGTGCGCTCACCTGTCTGCGCTGAGGGCTGAGCTAACGGTCTGAGCAATGGAGTCCCGGGCAAAGGCTTGCTGGCAATTTGAACCAACTTCTGGACCTGCTGGGAGGTTTTCTGCAGAACTGCGGAGGCCTCTTTAAGCTGGTGTTGCAGACAGAGAGCAGCTGACAGTAATGAGCAAAAGCTGAAGAAGGCAGATTTTATCCCACTAAAATAAACTTTTTTAAAAATTATTCTGTAGCTTTGATTTAATTTGAACTTTAAACCTTAAGAAGTCCCCTTCGAGGACCTGACTCTAGTTTCTTCCCCCATAGCTTATAATAGCTTATCTATTATGTACACTGAAACTATTATCCAAGTGTAACACTGTATTTACTTTATTCAAAAGATAAATTATGGCCTAAAAAGGTTTTGCTGCCTTTTTGATATTTATGCATCTTTCACTTTCAGTCCGGTCAATTTGGCATACTTTTTCCAGAAAAGTGGTTTGTTTGTTTCCTGACAGAATTTAGATTTTTCTCTTTCAGATGACAGTGATTGGCTTTAACTTAAGATATGGAGTCAAGTTTAAAAAAAGTTAAAAGTCACTCAAGAGATAGCCTTAACGGATAGAGAGAAACTTAATTCTGTGCTCTCACCGCTGGGTCTTTGGCAGGAGTTGAAGTCTTCTTTGGAGGAACCACTGATGGAGCAGAAATAAATAAAAAGAAACCTCATTGTTCACACAGCACAGACTGGAAACTCAACTTTTCACAAAGCAGCACCACTTACAGCAGCCCACAGCAATGACGTCATCATCATCGTCGTCATCGATCTCAATAACCTCAGATGGCAAAGTGTTTCCTCCACCTCCCTCATCCTCTGAGCTACTCTCTCGATAAACAAGGCCATTTCTTTGATAGGCTGCCTTGACCAGCTTCTCACACTCTAAGATGGACCTATGGGAGAAAGGGGAGGCAAGGTGTGAGCCGGTCTGTGTACACAACAGACCACTTACTATGCAAAAGTCAATCCGTTCTCACTGATTGGCGTCACTGAGAAGCATCTCCGTCTTTGCCTCCTCCTCTTCTTTCTGCTCCACCCATTCTTCAAGTTCTGTCAGCTGAGCCTTTTTCTTCTGCACAATCTCACTCTTCTCTACAGCTTCTTCGATCCATTTCTTCAGCTCATCCAGAGAGATACCGAGCTCTTCCTCCAGGCTGGGGTCCCAGCCATCCACATCCATTCTGAGAGGGGAACACACGCACAGAAAATGCAGTCAAATAGTATTATTTTTCACGGCAACACTCGCGTTACCTGGCATTTATCCATTAGCACAAACTCATACACCTGTGGCTGAAGAAGGACAAGTTATCTTTTCTGTTTAAACTGTGGCAACAGAAGAAAAACAAACCAATAAAAAGCTCACATTCCTAGATCTGTAACACAAATGACTATACTACCATGGACTACCAGGCCGTTTAGTGGTCCCTGCTTTTATTAAATGGCATTTTGTATCCGAGGACCACGGTCAAAAAGACTTCTTGCTAAAACAACTGATCAGAATTCAGCAGCACAAAAGGTAAACTGTGCTGGTGTACAGGCAGACATATCCACTGTCAAAATGATGCTACTGTTCAAAATCGCAATACTTATCCATTCAAACTTTAATGCATTACAGTATCTTTGCACAATTGTTTTTTCCCTCCCATGCTGGTAAATACTGAAGGCATTATATTCTTTAATTACTCCACCTAAACTAAGCTTTCCAATAATTTCCCTCGTATGTGTGCACATCACTGCTCAACATTACCCTGACATCCTGAATGATGCTGTTTCAGACATCTCTTTTGCATTAAATTCTTGGCAAAAGGGAAGAATTACTGTTATAATGTAACAAAGATTAGGTTAATCCTTTAACACTTTATAGGCTGAAATTGACAACTGAAATAATAGTAAAGATGCTTCAAGAGTAAAATTAAAGCCAGTCTGCAACTTGTCTAGAATATCTACAGCTAGAAAATAAAAAATAAAGTATAACAACAGGGTGAAAATGTTTTATCTTATTGTAAACCACCACGACTTTACAAACTCTAATAAGCAAGTTGAGCAGCCAGGAGACAACAAGCTGCATCTTGATGGGAGGGAGCATGCTAGCTCGTTAGCTTAGCATGAGCAAGGAAAATGTCGCAAATGCAGAAGAACTGATGCAAGTGGCCTAAAAACAAAGACTACTGTGTCATATGGAGCTGCTCATGAAGTAATAGACTGCGACACCAATGTTCAATCTGAAAACCACTCACCCCTCACTGTCTTCCATCCTGTCTGGCGTAGATATTAAATTAGCGTTTTGCTAATGCTACCGGCTAGCTACAATGGGGATGGCATGCTTTTCATCCCAGGGTATCCGAGGTGGGCGGTGTTAGATGACAGAGAGGACCCTGAGGAAGAAGAAAGCTCCACCCACCAAAGGGGTTTTACGGATTCCTTTCTCTATATTTTATTTTTTGCTCCCAGTTCTCACCCATATTTCAATGACCAAGTCAGGCCACATAAAGAACATGTTCTCTTGAAAATGTTACAGAAAAAAGGGAGCGTTTTGTTGAATAAAACAGGTATTTTCTTCTTAATTAAACTTAAGTTTAAACCACAACAGTAACACAGCCGTCACAGAGCTGTAATACATTTGAGCAACAAGTAAATTAAGCGCATGATTCTTTACATAAAAAACTATATATATATATATATATATATAATAGAAAACAACTATGAGCATCAGTTTAACAATTCAATGAAACCAGTACTTTGTTAATGTGGAGGAGATTGGACTTTTTTGTTTTTCAGAGAAATTCCACAGTGTTAATTTTGGTAAGATGAGCAGATGAGAATTCCTGCAAAAATTACATTTAACTTTATTTGGATATTTGTTGTTGTGGTGGTTTGAGTGACAGCCACCATGATAATCAAAGTAATTCCCTGTTTGCTGTTTAATGGGGAAAAAAAAGTAAATAAATTCAGTGAAACAAATATGCAAAACATAAAAAAGCCCACACACCACAACAGAATAGAAAATATGACATGTGAAGACAAAAAACAAACCAAAAAACAAACCAAAAAACAAACCAAAAAACCTCTGCATTCCACGAAAGAAAAAATTCAAATAATGAAGTACACATTGCATTGTCATTTATGAATATACTGAGTTCTGTGAGATGTTCCTCTCTGAAAAGCTTTTATTCCTTAAATATTTCTCCTAAAAAACTCTCTTCTGCTGCAATATTTAAAGACTCCTTTAAAAATCATGTTCTTCCTTAAAAGCATTAAACCAAACATTGTGTTGTTTTTATGAAAATGGCTCCAATGTGTGCACTTACATTAAGTAGAAATTGGGAGAATATTCAGAGAAACAAAACGCTTCCTCAGGCGCAGTGCAGTTTTGTTCCTCTTTCTCATGGCGAGGAGTCTGAGATGGTCCGGTCCCTCCTCATTCCTCCTCTTGCTCCTCCTGGTATGTGGACGCAGAGACGGCGCTGTACGGGTCCAGCACAAGCTGAGCACAGCGGACGATGGTCACCAACAAGAAGAAGCAGAGCAGGAAAAAGAAGAAGAGGGCAAAACCAAGGTCCACATCCACATCGAACCTGGTCGCGGGGACAACTGGAGGGTCCATGCCGGGGAAACCAACGATTCCAAGTAACTAAACAACGCTCATCTCCTCTTCAAGCAACTCTTCTACTCTTTATTATTCTCCCAGTACCAATGCGTGTCGCCTTCTCACAGAACAGAAATAATCTGGGGGCCACACTGATCCTCATTTGGCACCTGTGTCCTCTATGAATAGTTTAAAAGGAGTTTGGTAACGATCAGGCAGTTCTTCCTGAGATTAGAACACCAGCACATCTCCTCAGGAGACAAGGCGTTTTGAGGAGCCGCCAATTCAGCAGACTCAGGATCGGATGTAGCCACACAGATTTGTCTTTTTCTTATTTTAAAAAGGTGTGCCTTTAGAACCACTTTGAGCCCTATATTGATCCAACCCTCTGCTGACTGAAAACTGTAGCAGCGCCTTCAGGTAAATGCCAAATAAGAGTAAAGAATGCCAAAGGAAGAGAAAGAGGATATGACACCTTAGTGGTAATCCACTTGAGAGGGGTTGGAAACTGATCCTGATGAGAAGGAAATGCAGATTGCTTGTGCTCTGATGCCACTAACTGACACTCAAGAAGTGACAATATGCTAAACAATAAAAAAAATAAACTTTTCGGGTTTCAAAACGTGTCGTATCTTGACACGACAGAATATAATTTGTCCAACTAAAAGTTGAACCCGCTTCATACGGCTTCATTAATCAGATCTCCCACAAAGGTTCTGAAAGAGGAACCTGATCCAGACAGATACCCACAGATCACCGGGTCTACACCGACACAAAGGAAAGAAGACCGATACGGGCCAATCACAGCTAGCTTTTGTTTCCTGGCATAAGCACGTAAAACTCCGCTGAGGTCTTAAGCACACGCACACTACAGCTGAGTCTGAATCTTACATGAGTGTGATTAGTCGAGTGCTCTGCTGCACAACTGTTGGGAGGCTATAAACGACGTTGTGATTAAGGACTAAATTACAGAGACAAAGAGAGGCCAGCTCCTTCACTGCTGACAATATAACAATTTAATACAAAAAAACAAAACATTTCTTTCTCTTGTTTAAAATTTCATAAACATATACAGTATATTCATATATATGTGTTTCTAAAAGTGTGTGTGGGGGGGATACAATGATGCAATCAGAGGTTTTCAGAAAACAAAGACAAACACAATCACCAACATACCATCCTCTGGGAAATGAAAACCAGATAGTTATCTAATAGACTACACACAATCACATAATCTGTCACAAATGCTACGCACAGTCATCAGATGCCTGTAACTTTAAATTCCACACATGTTAAAAATGAAGGACGCACAACCTTTCTTCCGTCACGGAAACCTACAAAAAACAGACCTCGTTGGCAAAGGTTGGGTCCTCGCCCAGCGTCACACGCAAGGAAAGAAAAAAAAAGTGAAAACGAGAACACTGACAAAATATTTATGGACATTTTCAACTGTAGGTCCACTTGTTTTCAACTTTCCATTTGAATCCTTAATACCCTGATCATACCATTAAAATACTAATCAGAGACGAGCAACGAATAGGCAAAGAGATCTAAATACTTACAAAACACATCCATCAAATCAAAGATTACTAGCATGAATCCATCTTAAAATAATATCATTCAACAAGGACACAATGTCCAAAAAATGGCTTTAAAAGAACACAACTCCTGCATCTTAATTATTGCTGTCTGTAATAGATTTTTTTCATATATTTCTTTTACAAAAGAAGTACAAAAAGCTTGCACCTACAGGGTAAAGGAGGGGAAGTTAAACCGAGCAATGCAGAAACTCTAAGCACAAACATGCATTCTGTAGTTTGGAGACTTAACCAAACGGCACCTTACGAAATGACATGTATCCACTGTCATATGTGTTCTTTAAGTACATCATTCAATAAAGAGACTTGTTCTCAAAAAAAGCAAACACAAAAGAACTTATAGGTGAAGCCACCCATGTACATATCATTTTCCTAGAATTCTACATGACGTAGAAGCAGTCCTTGAAAGTCAAAGGTCAGTCATGCAGACATGCCGCGGGGTTTCAAACTGAGGGTGAGGACAGCGTGCAGCAGCTGGGAATTAAAAACTTTCTAAACATGTGTATCCCTGCTTTTTCCTGAGAGTTGGGGTCACTGACTGGATGGATTGACCTACAAGCTAAAGGGTAAAACAGCCAAATATTCTCTCAATCGATGCCTGAGAAAAACCACTGATACATCAGAATACAAGGCCTTTGTGTGTACGTGTTCACCAGAGTTACTGTGCAGTCTATTCAAGAGTGATTGTGCGCTTTTCTTTTTTTGTTTTTTAGTTGTTTTAAACATTTATATATGTTTATATATACTGTATATCACATATCTACAACATAAACTGTTGTGCTTTGGGCAGTACTAGCAGGAGAATACTCTGACAATGGCTGAAATATTGTAAAAATCATCTTTTAGTCAGTAGCTGTTCTGTTAATTTTCCTCCCCTACACATACACACATACATACATACATACATATATGTATATATATATATATATATATATATATATAAATCTCTTCATCTCTAACTGGCTTGTAGTTGTGCAATTAAAGCCACACGGACCAAGGGAAGAATGCTACTCTCAGGAGCAGGAAGAGCAGAGGGGTGGAGGATCTGAACCGAAGAGAAAACGTGGGCAGAATCAGGGAAGAAGACGTGGGGTGACCCAGCAGAGTATCCAGCAGCTCATTCGTTGTATGGTGGGTACATGGGAATCTCAAAGTCATCGTTGCTGAAATTGGCCGGCTGGTCCAGCATGGACAACACGTCCTGATTCAGATCAAAGACAAGCAAACTGAAGTTAAGTGGGACATAGCAGTGGAGTGAAACACACAGGGGATGGAAGGAGCTCCGACTACTCACAGGAAACATGTCCTGCTGGTTGCCCTGAGCGTGGGGGTGCTGCTCAGCATTACTCTGAGCATGCTGCTGGCCTTGCCACTGAGGCCAAACTGCCTCTGCTGCACGAGAGGGGAACTGGGCTCCAGACTGAGAGCCATCTGAAGCGGAGCACAGAGGAGTAAGATTGTGTGGCAGGGTAACCCGCAGACAGACTCGTGCGGACACAACCTACCATAACCGTTGGTGCTGAGGCTGGCACGAAGGTTCATTTGTGAGTAATTTGCCCCGTTGGTTTGGGTGGGAGCAGCACCTGTGGGCATCTGGCCAAAAGTGTTGGAAGAGCCACCTCCAAATCCTCCCATGGGAGGAAACTGTGGAGACATGGTCTTTGCCATCTGGGGGGCCACCTGCTGGTCAGAATAAGAAGCGAAAATGTCTTCAGTTTCTTTTAAGACATTGTATGAACAACGATTGGCATAAACACGATCAGAATTTTTTCCCTGTGACTTATAAGATGCAGTATGTGTTGTCTTGCCTGGTTATTAAACTGTGGCCTGACTCCAGCCGCAGTCCATCCTCCTGCTGGTCCTGCGTGAAGGGGGCTGCTGGTGCTTGACGGGGCAACCGACTGCTGGGCTCCATTTTGGCGAGACATCTGAGCCAGCATCTGCCCTGCTGAGTGTGTTGGCTGTGCCATTTGTGGATTCATGTTAACTGGTCTGCAGAGAAGATTATTAGGCATGAGGGCTCTGGTGTGTGAATGTCAAACACGATCTCACAAAGTCACGGGATTTTATTATGTTGGACCGCCTTCAGCTTTGACTACAATACACATTGTGTGTGGCCTCATTTAACTAATTCAACATTTATTTGTGTTGGATTCAGTCCTTTCCAGCACATTCCAGTGGGGTTAAGGTCCAGATCTGTGGTGACCAGCTTTTTTTGTAAATGGCTGACATTGCCCTCATCCCCCATCAATAAATCATAAATAGGATATATACTATGAAAATGATAATCACCTTTTCCTGGATATGCATCCACTTCTAACACACCAACCACCCACACTCCTAAATTATACTTAATTTGCACTTCTCCCTCTGCTTATCTGCTCTTACAATAGATGTAGCACTTAATGCTTAAGCCAAGATTTCTGACGGGACTAAGCTTATATGTTGTTTCTCGCTGGCAAGTTGACAAGGCTAGAGCATCTGCTAAATGAATATATATAAACAGCTGTTTAGGGAACTGCGAGTTTCTCAGCGGTTATGGTTGCATATGAACCAAAATGACTAAAACAATGCATGCTGTGTCTGCTCCAGCCTAACGTGCAACCGTCCCCACATGCAAACTCGGTGGTAGGTTACGTGAGTTTATTAGGGTTCATTTATTCATATTTCAGAGTTTACAGAAGATAACAATCTCAAAGCGCTGATATAACAACATGATCAGCTCAGATCTCCAGATAGTGGGATACGCTCTCTTAGATTACCGTGTGAGAAGGAGCGTAAAAAATGCTGTTCGATCTGTTACACTGAGCCTTTAAACACAAAACTGCTGTCTCACAAGGACTAACACAACAAGATGAACCCACTCACTTTGCCTAGAGGTCTTGCACATATTGTACATGTAAACATGTGCACAGTTAGCCTTCCTACCTGTATGTATCATTGGAGCGACTGGGGGGGAAGTTGTTGGTGTAGATCTGAGTAGACGAGGTGGAGGTGGAGGACATGCCCTTAGTCTGATCTTGACCCTGGAACAGGGAAGGGTAGAGCTCTGGCTTCTCTATGCTTTTACTGTGGTCCGGCCCTGCCGCCGTCACTGGCTGGACCGGCATCTGAAGACCGAAAAGGTATCAGAATCACATACACAGAAAAGAAAACAACAACCCGAAAGTGGTGCATTAAAAACACGGTGAGGAAGGTTTAAAACAGTGATTGTGCTCCATTTTCACAAAATGGAAACAAAAGAAAGCAGCAATGTCTCTTAAAGGGTGGCATCTAAGAGAATCACTCCTCCAAGTTTTTTTTTATATTAACAATACATTTTGCCACTTTTCTTTAAAATATGCAGAAGTAATTTTCCTGCAGTCGTAACAGTAGTAAAAATAAAAAAATAAAAAAGAACTATGAAGGTTTGACTTTGGTCAGAATGTCTCAAGTTCTAAAATAACTTAAATAACTTATGGTGAGCAAATTAAAAATAAAGTATTGCAGCTGAATCTAAATGAGGCTGCAGGCAGTCGGAAGGAAGCTCTGATAACAGAACTCTCTCAACCTCAGGATCTGTTTTCCTGGTGAGCAAACAATCAACATCCTGCCTGTGTTTCCATAAAAAGCCTTCATCAGCCTCTAAAGCAAAGGCCCAGGGAGAAGCCGTGTTGGTCTGTTTCCAATCTGGCTGTACATCTACATCTCTGTGCACAACACATGTTTATTATCAAACCTGTGAGAGGGTGATTGGTCCAGCCTCATACAGTGCGTCTCTGGTCCCTCCTCCCTCCAGGTCAGCCTGCTGCTGCTGCTGCAACTGTCTGAAAAAGTAAGAAAAACAGAGAGAGCTGATTTGAAGCCTGCCCAAAATAAACACATTTCCATGCTCTCGGCTGATGAGTGAGAAATCCCAAACACCTCTCCACAACAAAAAAAAAAAAAAACACACACCCCGTCACCTGTCACCATGGAAACATGAGGTGAAACACGAGAAGAGGGGAGAAGTCTGTTACAGAAACACACTGCTAACATGCTATGCCACCTATGTTCAAAGTTTATGTTCAAACCACATAGGAGAGAATGAGAGGACATGCTTCGGTTTTTATTTTTTCCTTTTTAAACTACTATTCACAGCAGAAAAATGAAAAGGAAGTCACTTGGTTTGGGCTACAAGAAAAAAACTAATAAATAGAAAAAAAAAAAGAAAAAAGAAGAATTGTAGTTTGCTAGAATCAGGAGTATCCCATGAAGAAGCAGCCTCTGTTGTCCCATGCAGGGGGGAGGAAAGTCGCTTCAGCCTGGTCTCACCTGGTGGCTATCTGCCCTGGGCTGAGCACAACAGGATGGCCATTTGGGCTGCTCTGACCCAGGTGCGGGGGCATCGAAGCCCCTGGGGAGGAGATGGGAGTGAGAGGGTCCTGGGTCGAGTTTCTGCTGCCCCACAATCATTGATGGGCGCAGAGGAGAAGTGTGGGGAGAGAGTGATAAGTCTCAGTTTTATTAAAATGTGTTGTCACTGAGGTGTAAGAGGAACTGGGGACTGAAGTAGATTAGTATGCATCCAGACAGAGGGCTGTTTCACAACAGGCACATTTCAAAACGAAAATTGTTTCATGGTGCGTTGCCTTCAATTGTGTAATCATGCAGCCAGTTTGTACTCACTTGACATTGACGTTGGTACAGATGATGTACTCAATCTCCTCTGAAAATGGGTTCTGGAAGGTGAAGGAGCTCGTCCTCATCCAGATCCACTCTCTTGATTTGGCGCGGAAGCGAAACATCACTGACAGAACCTGGCCCTTCAGCTTCACCACCTGAGGTCAACGAGTTCCAAACGCTCACATATACTTGTGTTTTCATAGACAACAACCAGCAAGTTTACGCACACACAGAATTCAGTGAAATATCAAGTTACCAAAATAAGTGGACAGCATTGAAGTTAATGACTGTCTCGTTTGAGAGAAAAAGTTCCCTTTAAAAGCACAAATGTACACACGACTCTGGCCGAAAAATGTTTAAAAATAAAAATGCAAGTTTGTCTACAAATGATATACATCTAATTCTGCATCATGTTTGCATTTTATTCTTTTAATAATTGTTTACCTGCTGGAAGCTGTCACTCAGTAAGCCTTGGTCTTCAGGGTGGGCAAACTCTAGAATATTCTTCCCCAATAAGTCCTGTGTCACACAGCAGATAATGTCACTTCTGCACACTATTTGACCTGAACAATAAAAGGAAACATTGCCTGGCAAGGATCAGGTGGGGTTTACCTGGGGCTGGTAGCCCACAGCAGCCAAACAGCGGTGGTCTACAAAGGTGAACATGCCGTGGCAATTGTGGCGGGAGATGAATTCTACTGGAACACTGATACTGTTGAGGTCAGTGTCACCTGGGCAACAGGTAACCTGGAGCAAACGGCAAAGAATAGTTCTGAATACAACAATTTAAAAAAGCCCAGATCAGAGTTTAATGAGATCAACAAGTCGAAAATTTTAAAAACCAAAACATGGTTTTCCAGTCCAGTTCTTCAGTTTCACTCCAGAACAAATATCAACTCTGATCCAGATCATGTAAACTGACCTGTGGCCGTCTTTTTAAGAACAATTAGTTTTGGTTGATCATGTTAAAAGGGCTACTTCACATTTTATCTGTTGACGTTATTGATCTCTGACATTTCATAAAAGTGTGTAGAGACAACAAGAAATGTGTCAAACCAATATCAAGACTCACATTTGCAATATTCAAAAACCTGTTAACACCCCTATTCTCATTTACATATTACTCACAAAAAGAATGACTAATGAAAGAAGACTTTCATTTTACACTGTTTGACAGGAGCCATCCATCCATCGTACCTGTAATCTCCCAATGGCAACTAGACAGTAGCGACTCCCCTGATTGTTGTCAGCCTCATCATCCGTTAACGATACACCTTCAATGCAAACAAAGGCAATAAATATTCTCTCAAGAAAACTGTCTTTTGGAATTACTTGGTTTTTAACATTTTTACATTGACCATGAGTCTATAACAGAGTCAATGTAACAAAGAGCTGTGCAGATGACCTGCTGGGATTACTTGTTTTACCTGCTGGGGGCCAAGACTTGATGTATCCTGTACAGTGGACCACTACGTACTGGGGCTCCCCTTCCTTGGCTGTACCCAAACCATTTCTAAAGTGAAGGAAGAAATTCTAAAGTGCACTGAAAGTTGAAAAAAGAAAAAAGGAAAGAAGAAAAATAAAAGCTGGTTTTCTGGCCAGCACATGAAAAACTGTGGTTTTGGTCACCTGTTTCTATTTCTAAGGAAGTTGAGTCTATTCATCGACATTGGTTCCACTGGACATGTGCCACACCTGCAAAGAGACCATCACATCCACAGTAACTTTATGTGGACACATGCACCAGTGTGAGAGAATGAAGTGAACAATGACCTCTGTGGAAGTCTCACCTCATCCTGCAGATAAATGATCGACGGGCTCCCATACTCATTCTAGCTGATGACTGCTGACTCTCCTTCTTGACCGTTCCTGTCTTCAGGTCCAACATCCTCCCTATACAAAGCGAATTAGGAACTAAACTTAAATGACCTTTCGCTCTTATTTTAATTTTAAAACAGAGATGGGATATTTCCCCCAACTTATGGAGGGACTCTCCCACTATGGGGTGGGTGCACACCTGTGTTGTTATTCTCTGCAGTGGACAGCTGCTCCCTGAGCTTTTCTTTGTCGTCTGGATGGAGCTGGTCATAAAGAGACGAGCCCAGCCACTCAGATTGCGGCTGGTTGAGGACAGGCGTCAGGGAGTCTGAGACATAAACAATGCGCCCAGTCTCACATGACACCACAAACAGAAAGCCATCAGCTGCTTCCAGGATGAGGTGCTTAAGCTCCTACAGCCATAAAAAAGAAACAAACCAACAGAAACAAAAGCAATAAATAAACAGTGACGTGTCTTTATGTAATGGTAAAAAACAGAATTCATGAATATATCCATTTCCCCAAAATCTACAATACCTAGTTCCCTATACATTTTGGTCACTCAACACTGCAGACAGTTTGTCTTTACCTTTTACATTTATTGCTCGCAGCTAATTCTGATTGTTTTTAACTCTTTACAAGCAGCAAAAAGGTCTCACTTCAGATAAGAGAACAATATCCCCTCAAGTCTTTTCTAAAATAAATTATTACAATTAATTTTGGCCTGATTAATAAAACCTCAATGAGGCTAATATTAAAAACAAAGAAAACCAACAGATTGTAATAAAACTCTCATTACATGATGTACACAGCTGACACCAACAAGCTGTCAAAGTCAGTCTTTAAAAACAGTGACTGACTGAATGAGATAAAAAATAACACAATCTTAAGGTGCTACTTTCAGTTCTCCCTTATCCTGTTTTTACTGATCTCAGAGTGCAAATATGCTGGGACTGTGAGCCTTTTAAAATAGATTACTTAACCAACTGGTAATATGCTTCCCCGTTTGAAACTGGTCTACTCTGAGCATACCCTCTGTAACTCACATCTGACTTTAATTTTTTTTTTTTATCTGACGTTTGGCTTCATTACTCATACCTGATCAGTGAGAAAGGATGGTTTGTATGATCCATCTGCATTTGTGTTACCACTTCCTCTCAAAGACTTCATATGGGAAACTGCCATTCGTAGGATGGTGAGTTTGTCTGGTTTCCGCGCAAGTGCGCTGCATGTGGGCACCATATCTGACAACTCTGTGATGTAGGCAGTCATTTTGTTGCGCCTCCGCCTCTCAATCTCACTGTGATTTTCCCTGGAGTGAGGAAACGAGGGTGGAAAAGGTGGAGAGAAAAGGAGGGGTTGATATGGGACGGGGGGGACAGGCAAGTGGAAAACATGGAATAGAGTTTTAAATTAATGCTGCAATGCACGTCTACAAATCAGGAAGAGGACCACGAAAAAAAAAGAGGGTGAGAGAAATAATGAGATAAAACAAAATACAATTATGTGTGATTTATGAGCGTCAGAGGGCAAGAAAGTCTGGCTTTTTATTTCCAGAATAGATGATAAAAGAGAACTGGTGCAAGAAGAGAATGAATCTTTAGTTTTCCTGAGAGGGGGGGGAGACAAAATAGAAAAAGAGAACAGTTTCTCAAGACGAACAGGTTACCAGAGTGTAAGAAATTCCTGACTCACACCGAGTGCAGTTAGTGACACATAACACTTGCGGGTTGAGAGTGATACCAGTTGCTTTTTTGAGAGGAACCAAAAGTAATGCGCAGAGGAGCACAATGTTCTCAGAGCTTCTTGTGCTGTCAAAATGACCGTGTGCTGGAATGCCAGCAGGACAGGATAGTTTTTGATAATTGCATTCAGTATCAATATAGATACAAGCAGGGGAGGGAGCCTCCTCGGTAGTACATGCCATACCTGGCTAGTTTTTCCTTATCTGCAAAACTCTGATCTTCCTCCAAAAACCTGGAAATTAAATCAGCCTACTAAAACACAGGCTCACAAGTCACTTCCAAATTAAAAAGAGGTGCATGACCGGCCAAACAACAACAAAAAAGAGGGTGAAAAAAGATTTTAGAGGGTGAGATTTTGGGGTAAGCACTCCAACATAATTTTGCCCCTTAAAACTCCCTCCTCTATTGCCCATTTCCAAAAGTTTGTCCTCCTACCTAGCAAAGCGCTCTTTGTCATTACTGGAGCCTCCTGTTTCATCATCACCTCTGAAAAAGAATAAAGAAAACAGTGTTATCTCGGCAGCAAATACAATTCAAACAAACCATTTCGCTCTACAGCCTACAGCCATTTTTAAGACAATACCCAAAGAAGCTGTGTGTAAGAGTGTGAATGTTAACATCAGTCAGACTTTGTGTAAAGTCTACTTTGGCAGCTTCTGAGCACAATGTCCACAGAAGGTGTCCACAAACCGATCTATGAATATAGATGTTAGACGTCTGATGAAATGATGGCATGCCCCCGTCCTTACTCACAACAACTGATGCTTTTTAGTGCATTGCTCACCAATCACAAATCCCTCATATGTATGCATCATTACAGGTCAGTCATGATTTCATCTGCTTTCCCTTGTGAGCCAATCACAAAGCACTGCGGGGTACTTTCTGCCTTGTATCCAACCTACTCTACACTCATCCCAGGAGCCACACCTGAGCACTTTCAGCTCTATCATCATCTAATGTGCTCTACGAAGTGTGTGCTGAATTTAGTAATGAAAGAGATTATCCAGAATTCACATGAGAGATTTAGTATTAAAAATAACTGAGACAATGATACCTGAACAACTTGCTTCCTTCGTCGTCGTCAAAATCCGACCTGTAATGCCAAGAGTTAAATTGGAATATTTAAATGTACTCTCACAAAAGCTAGTTGAAAAGCAGAACAACGGACAAAAAAATACCGTCAGTGTTGTCATATGAAAAAGTTTGACAGCAACTTACGGGGCTCGTCTTTTGTTGGTCCCTTTCGGTACAATCGCTCCGCTACTTGCTTGGGTCCCACTTGCCCCCATTCCCAGATTTAGGTCTGCCAATTCTATTAATAACACAGCGCAGCGGTAAAGGCTAATGTAGCTGAGATGACAGGTGATTTTCTTCTACGTCTAAAGCACTAAAATGGAAACTAAAGCCCTCTCTAAACCTTAAACAGCTAGGTTAAATTACACCAAAGCATAAATCCGTGACGTTTAAGCCCACAGCCCGTATGTAAAACATAAAGATCAACATCAGGCAAACCACATTCATGACAGAAGTTTTCACATAGCTAAGATAATCACGACACAGAGCTAGCCTTAGAGCAACAAAAAAGAACCATTGCTTAAACATCTGGATCGTGTTAGCCGACCCCAGTTTGGCACATAATTTACATTTAGTTAGTCATGTCTCCTATTTTGGTCGTTCAACAATAACCAACAGCTTACATTTCAAAACTAATTTATGTATGTATACAGTCACTTAAAGTGAGCAGAGAGAAAACACTTATGCAATAACTAGCCAAGCTCGGTGTAGCATTAGCTTCGTTGCTAGGCTAACTCAGCCGATGCTGTCACGCTATGTTTAGAAAAGTGTCCGCTTGAGAAAGGGTTGATAAAACCTTCATAACAGAGTAACATTAGTTAAATACAGTGAAGACTATGTTATGATAACTTTGGGAGTTCTTACCTGGATTTGAAGACGACATATCCGTATTGAATAACATAAACAAATAACTTCTGCTGCGAAAGAAAAAAATAACACTCCCCTTGACTAGCTAGCTTTTGGCTATCCAGTGCAGATATCCATACGCGCTCTCACTCTCTGTTATAAACTCGGCCCAACGCCATGACTAACGCAACCTCAGAATGGGCAGAGGGTGCTATACTACAAAACTTAACGATTATAGCCGTCACAACCCGTTTTCCTGCCCGTTTAAAGCCCCCCCCCCATCCGAGTAAGATGGCGTTGTGAGCGACTAAAGCTTGAGCTACATTTGTTCCTCGTCTTCCTATTGGACAGCAAGCAGATGGATACGAGTGACGTCACGTTTTAGAAACCATTGTTTTCGTCCTGGCACGCGGTTCGGGAACTTGCAAATGTGCTTAATTAGTTTGTGGGTTAATTTAGGACAAATAAGTCATAAATGCATTATATATATATAATGGTTTATGAGTCTGTGTGTATATGATGGCTTTGGCGTCTTAGTGTCTGTTGTAAGCATCAGTCACTTATATCTTAAACAACTGTTTGGTTTGCTTATCTACTTGGAGGAACTTTAGCCCTCTTTAACTGTGCAGACCATCTGCAACTCTGGTGGGTATCCTCTTACACAATCTGTTCATTCCAGCAATTTACGTTTGAAAAATGATTACATTTGGGGTCTTGCTTTTCAAATCCCTTGACTCTTACTGTCAGCTCTCAGTAGTGGCTTTGTGACCTCTACCTTCCTGAGGAGCACTAAAAAGTGTTTCCAAGATTCTGTGAAATTTCCTTTGTTTGTGTTGTGCTACACCTACCCAGAAAAACTTTGCAGTAAAGATTTTCTTTGTTTAAAGGGCTCCGCACAGTGATGAGAACACAGCACCCACCTAGATATGATTGGTTTCCTAAGATGTAAAAATGTTCCCAAATCAATACTTTGCTGAAAGACTTCGTTCTAAAACATACTTTTCACATTTTTACTAATAAATCATTTATCACGTGGCAATAGTAATGAAAAGCTTTTAGAATTTGTAACTTCTTTTGAGCCACTCCTTGTCAGATTTGCCAAGTGCAGAGTATGTTTATCCAGTTGATGAGTAGAAATCCCAATTAATCTAATCTTCTAGTTACTTTTGGAGTACACTGCTGTCCTGACATCTGAGCCTTGCCCAGTCCTGGAGGCATCAATGCCAAAATGTGAGCGCCCAACATTAAACCACCCCACCCCATTCTTACTTTATCAGAGATGGGGATGTGATCCCAGAAACCCTTTTTTTCTTTGTTCATTTAATGTCAGGCATATTTGTTATGTATTATACTACAATTTGAGAAAAAAAGGTTATTTGGAATCATAAAGTCAAATTAAATCCTTATGAGTGTTATCCTAAGATGGATCACAGATGTGCCGATATGTCAGCACATCTGTAATTGTCTGTGATTGTGAGTTGTATCTTTGCATACAGAACACATCACCAAAAACAACAGCTTCAACAGTGTTTTGGTTGTGATTTATGATTTTCTTTTATCATTAATAACAATACTTAGGCATCATTAAAATAAAACAAAATAACAGTAAAAATGTAACACTGCAATTGAGACACAGCGGTTTCTTTTGTATCAGTGGGGAAGAACACTGCTGGTTGGTCGGGGTAAGTAATGAGAATGTGGTGGTGGAATGAGAGTGAGTTTGAAAGGAAGGTTGATCTGAAAGAAGAGAGGCAAGGGTTGAATGAATCAATGAGGAGAGAGTATTTTTGTGTCCTAAGAGCTGAGGGCCTATGAAGTGATGTGAGTGGGAAACCGGGAAGAAAAGGAGAGGACATGAAGACAGAGAGCTCCCCGTTCGTTACAGATAAGGCACTGGAATACAAATACATACAAAGCATGACAAGAACACTGAAACAGCTGTAATTTTTATCAGCGAATCAAAACTAGATCGCGAGATTCATTTCATAAAAGATCAAAGACAATACCTGTAAACGCATTTCTCACATTGAATCATACTTAAAAACATCAATTTTTATCAACACTAAAATTTCTTAGCTGGGTAAACAAATATAACCTCAGCTATTAGGCAGTGAACTGAAGAAATCTGGACTGTTTTTATTCTTTGCAAAATTCCTGTATGTCAAGAAAGAAACCCAATTTTGCAACGAATCACCTTTCAGTGGGTGGCATCATCAATGTGGTGTTTTAAGCTTGAGTGACTTTCAGCTGTGATTTCTCAACCATAGGCTGAGCTGAGTGCCCCTTTATGTGCGCTAAACTTAGCTCTGGCAGAAAGGAGTCAAGAGCCGCACCTTTTCCACAGAAAACAACACTACTGGAGGCAGAAATTGTACTAAATAAACCTCAGCAAAGATTAAGACTGAACAGAAATGAGATTTCTTGTCAGACTGAACCCAGAACACTTCGTAAATGGACCCAGCTGCACTGGAGAGCAAAGACAGGCAGTCCTACTGCCAGATATTACTTCAAATGTTTGTGCAAAGACATCGCAATCGCTGAACAGTTACGTAGGTGCATAGACATAAAAAGAGGGAAATCAATGCCCATTGTCTGACCTTCATAAAACTCTTTTTTTTAACTTTGTTTTGTTCTTTCTTTAAAAACAGAAAAACAGAATAAAGCAGCACACTTTCAAAGCAGAAAGCTTCCAAATGGCTTTTCAGCAGCCACCCATCAGCTGGCTCTAAGGCACACAGTTAAAGCATGAAAGCTAAAGTAAAGGCAGCGTTGCCCCGCCCCACTCCCCTGTTTCTCCTTCACACGTTGCTCCTCTCCATGTTCTCCCCTGTCTCACGGAAGGTTTGTAGGACTAACAAACAAAGTCTATGATACAGTTTCTCTGATGACAGCCGTGTCACTGAGTGTAGTGTCTATCATCTGATGGATATCTGTGCCCTCTAAAAGTACGACTGATTAAGTGTGTGTTTGTGTAGTCAAATTTCCTGCTCACTTTTCTTAGTTTTAGGGAATAATCGCCCCTCCCCCCCCCTCCGTCTGTATCCCTTCTTCTTTCTTTCATATTTCATCCCTGCTTCTCATCTCTTCCTCTGAGGGATGTGAGTCCTTTCACTTTCATTCATCCAGACATGAATTTGCTTTCAGTCCTTCTTCCTGTGGTTGTTGTTGTAGACTGTATGACCGTTCTGCACAGGTCCATTTTTCTTCACATGGTTTTTATCCTTTGCCTCCTCTTCCTCCTCCTCTGATTCATCTGTTTCATCTTTGTCACTTCTGTCATCGTCCACTTTTTCCTGAAAAATAAAAGCTGTTAGTCGGAGAGGCTCTTGTCTTGGACTCTTCCACGTTGTTTTAAAGTCATTATACAGATTATACACGGACATTTTATGAAAAAGTACTGGGTAAAAAATATGAGTCATCTTGGTGTTTCATATTATGATTTGATTCACTAACTCTGCTCTCACCGAGCCCCTGTTATTCCACTTTGTGAGCACAGCAGGCAGTTAGTGATTATCAAGTAACCACAGTGGGGTATTTCACAACTTCTTAACTTTTCTAGTTCAACCAAAATATAGTTGTTTCAGTGGACAGTGAGAAACACTGAGCAAAATCAGTGATAGTACACCATCGATGTCACATCGATGCATCACTCACATCTACGCCTTTCTCCAGGTTCCAAACTGAACACCGAGTTCAGTCCTTTGGTTTTACAAAAAAGAAGTAAAAGCAGAATGTCTGTTTCTTAGATTAGATTGCTTACATTGTTGGTAAGGAAGCGGACTGCAATGCGAATGATGAGAACGGCCCAAAAGATATGAAGACACTGCAGAATCATCAGCAGTCCATTGAAGAAGTAGTAGCCAAAGAAGGGTTCGTAGATAGTCACCGGGTATACCCAGGTACAGTAAATAATCCTGAAAGAGACGGAGAAGATCAGGGAGTCACACAAGTCACACTGAGACAAACAGAGGACACTATATTGCATTGTTCAACTTTTGTTTATGGTGTGTGTGTGTGTGTGTGTGTGTGTACCAAAAGGGGAAGATAATGAGGCGTGTGATAATGAAGACTGCAGCAAATACGATGAAGATGTAGTTACAGGCATTTCGCCACCCAGCATAGTTGAACATCTTTGCAGACTGCCAGAAGAGAGAAAAACGTACACAACTATTGGTTATCATGATTAATCCACAAAAACCACCAGGGGGCAGTGTTTGATCAGGGCAGTGGCACCAGAGGACTCAGTAGGGATGCTGAATCTATTTTTCTAGATGAAAGGATAAATAATACCAGCACAACTATGGGGACACCGGACTTGTCTGCCTCACCCGCACATTTACTGGGTTTTCCTTCAGCCGGGAGCACAGATCATTCTCTCACTCACCTACTGTAAACATATGAATTGACGTGTTTTTTACCTCTAGGAAGTAATCAGAGGAGTCGTGCACCAGCATGATGAGAGTTCCAGCACGAATGTAGTTCACACACCAGGAGAAACTGATGAGGAGGATTGTCGCAACATGGTGAACTATCTGCTCCTTGAAGTCCTGAAGAGAACAGGGTGAAGGGCAAGCACATGTTTTTTTTATAATGACAGAATAAACGAATACAGACATTTTACTCAGTGTTTCTTGTTTTAACAAGGCATCTGTGCATGCTGCTAAATCCTTCTTAAGAGGTATCTAGGCTAAATTTTTGAGTTGGAGGAACACACTGTGCCTATTTTGAAGGGATTTTTTTTCTGCGCAGTGCTCAGCTGACCCGCCTGAGCAAAGTCCAACCAACACATATTCACACACACACAAAAAATACACGTGTAACAACAGTCTAATGTCCACTCAAAGTCAGTGATATCAGATAATGTAAAAGTAAAACGTTCTTGCCTTTAAGAACATCATAAAATAAGAAGCACATACAAAGATAAACAGCTTCATGCTGATTGTAGTTTACAATGTATTATCAAGTGTTATTTCTAAAGGTGCATCATTCCTTTCCTCGGCCATTTGTCCTGGGAATCGACTTACTTTGCGTTTAACATCTGAAGCCACACTGAAGAGCAGAGAGCCGTAGAAGCCCAGCTCGATCATGTAGTACCAATATTGAGACGGAAGGAGAGTCTAAAGTAGAAGAGACAGACCTTTCATTTAAAAATCCATACATTCATCTGCACAAATCTATGCCGAGATATAGAGCTAGAGCTTATTTACATTATTGAATAACCTTTTGAATATTCTCGAGAAGAAGAAGAAGAAGGCAATTACAATGTTGACCTTTAAAATTAAGAAAATGTTCGGTACAACTTCCCAGAGCTCCAGTTTACCCAATTCCATCCAATGTTTTGTTTAAATAAAACCTACAGATGGGAAAGAAGCCGGCACTTATTGATGTACGAGAGAATGAAGCCTGTTATTTTAGGCGTTTGCATTATTTAATGATAAAAACTTAATTGGAATTGGAAAAAAGTTGTTTTTTGCTTGTATTCTAGTACTGTTCAATAAAGTTTTTTTTTCCAATATAATACACTCTATTTTTTGCTTTGCATCACGTTATATGATGATAACCGGTCTTCATAAGCAGACAAATGATATAAGAATAATTAGAGTCGATGCATTCTATTTCTTTAGCTTGAAGTAGTAAGGATGTTGACTGGAGGCGTGAATTTAATAGACAGACACCCTGATGCATTAATCTATCACACTCCATCCCAGAGACGTACCAGCACTGGAAAGCCCTGCCACATCTCCTTCAGGTCGTACAGCCAAGGTTTCTGGAAGGAAAGACAGGATGGGAATGAAAGAGCAGAGCACAACGGGGTATTTATATCAACTGACTCAGCACGGGGATGAGTCAGTGCTCCCCTTCTGATGGGATAGAAAGATGGGCGAGAGACGAGGTCATCACGGCAACCATGGAAACCGACAAGTTCCCAACAAATGAAGTGTTGGAAATAGGGGCAGGAGTGGTTGAGGTTAACATGGCGGTACTCACATCGATGAGGGCGGCCAGGCCAGCAATGAAAGCAAGAAGGTAAAAGGTAAATCTCCAACTGCAAGAGAACACACAAATACGACACACACTTTTGCCTCAGTCAATGGGGAGAGGGTGATAGACACATTTTGCACCAGCAGATGTTCTTTTATAACTGCATTACACATTCTCAAATTCAAACTAAAGCAGCTGTTTGAGTCAGCGGCAGGCACCGGGCGGTGTGACCCGCAGGTGAACTGCCTGGAGAGTGTCACAGCAGGGCCCAAAGAAAGCTGACCAAACACAGGCAGGCAGGCAGGCAGGGAAAGCTATGGGACGGCATCTTGCCCGTTACTATCCCGCCTCAGGGGCAGTGAGGTGTAGGTGGGAAGAGAGGAGGAACCGTGAGTGTGAGAAGTACAGCAGAGGGGGAAGTAAGGGAGGAGGACAGAAAGCCTGTTGTTCGCACACACACAAGAGATTGATTCAGACGAAAAAATGTCATTATGTCGCAACCAGCACAGTGAAAGACACACCATGGCCAGGGAGTGACAAAACATGCAGTCACATGCACGTCCGGACACGACCACACGCTTCATGTAAAGAGTCCGAACAAAATCTGTCTCAAAACAGTGCAAAGAATCAGTCTATCAGAACAGTGAGTTTTCTCTTTGAGACAGCTGCCACCACCTGAGACGTATTCATGTACATGTATATATGTATGTCCACCAGCAAGTTATCTGTCTCCTCCAACAGTCTCATCAACATAACCGTTGGAAATGTGTTTAATACAAAGGCAGAAAATGCATCAGGGGTGTTGCTTTGATGAGGCATGCTCTCCGGCTATCGGTTTCCCTGGGAAAAATGGGAGTGGGAGGGAAAAGGGCATGCATTTAAGCGTGCTTTTTACAGGTACATCTGCTCGTGTATCAGTCCTCGTGACGCAGGCGGTATCGTGCTGTCCGGTGAGGCCTTTAATCGCCGCCTGTCCGCACATACACATGTTGGCATTGCTAGCTGATGCCCACCATTCTCTGTGGCCATGATTTATCATGCTGTTGGCTTAATTCAGCGCCTGTCAGAGTAAACACTCACACGTAAAATGAACAGAGTAGTGACAGAGCCCCTGACAAAGCCGAGGCCTCCGTGCAAATGAGCACTTTGAAGGCTGGAGTTGTGCGTGTTCCTGTGTGTGTAGAGAGCCGGGGCAAAAAGGCACAATAGTGACAGTGTGACATTGTAACCAGTGTATGTTAAAAATAGAGGGCTACTTTTACATCAGAAATGTGCCTTGCCTTTAGCTAGAGTAACACCGGGGCCAGCAGCTGTTTTGAACAGCTCTACATTTTCGCACAATACAGCTTGAAGTGTGTGTGTATGGGTGTGTTTACCTGGCCTCTCGAAACTTTTTGAGCAAGCTGGGTCTATCCTGGTTCCTCCGTCTTCTGAACCATCGCTGCACTTGTCTTTCCGAGTGGCCTGTCTGCTTGCAAAGACTCGCTACTGAAGACTGAGGGCCACACAGAGATCATATCTTAGTATTTGCCAACATGTAGCATGGTGCTACGTCTGTGCACCAACTTGAGAGGACATCTACCTGGGAGGGGTTTTTGGTGATGTTACAGTAGTAGGACTCCAGTGTGGGGTTGTGTGGGACCTTGAGCCGCACTGTGTCTTTCACCCCAAGAAGTGAGGCCAGGGGGGTAGCCACCGTCCTGTGATCACAAAAAGGCACACAGGGTTAAACAGAAGGGAATTTGGAAAATAATCTGATGGAAATCTATTTAATCAATGTGTCCAATTTAACTAACTCTAAGTGATCATGTAGAATGAGTGTTTCCATATCGACAAGTCAAGGATGCAAAACATTTTCTCATTAACCCTATTAGTCTGAGCAGCCTGAACACAAATTAAGTAATGGAGTGGTGGTGGAAAATCTGCCAAATAACCCGACAGACCTTCAAGAAATCAAAGATAGCAGTAGTGATATCTTTGATTTGTGATATGATGAACAGATAGAGGAAAGCAAGCATGTGCAGAGAGAAAAGAAACAAACTGCTTAACAAACTTTATGACTTCTTTTATGTTCAGGCTGCTCTGATCGATGCGGTTAGTGAGACAAACAGATTAAATTGGGGCCTCATTTTTAGACTAAAGTTGAAATATTAGGGTACAGAGTACAAGTAATTATTCAACTTTAGGCTTCAAAGAAGACAAGAAGATGAAAACATGGGTTCTGTTTTGCTAAGACCTTAGAATGAACGCTTTTCAAAACAAAAAATAATGGGGAAAAAGGAAAAATTCAAATGAAAACAGAAGGCTGACGCTAAAGCAAAGACAAAATGAGAAACAATAACAGAGCTAAATGTCTGAAGACAGAGAAAGCAAAGGCTTGAATTAGACAGAGGTGAGGAGAGCAGGAGTTAAATAAATGTTCTGACCTTTCAAATATCTGACGGATAATGAGGAATACCAGGGCAATGGGAAGCGCCACCCATAAATCCTGGGCTTTGGCGTATACTCGTCCATCCCGGTCCTCCAGGTCAGCCCAGCCCAGACCCTCCGGAAACCACAGCCGCTCCTGCCAGAACCACTGTCCCAGCTCCGACAGCATCCTGAGAGGCAGCACGAAACAGGACTCAGAACCCCTTTCACGGGTTTATTAGGCTCTGAAGATAAAGCCACGCTCATTACATAAAACACACAGATTGGTGACGTGATTAGAAATGAAACCTTACAGCTCAAGCCCACCACCTTCTGCACTCCCAGCAATCTCCCAAGCGGCTACAAGAACTACATGCCTTTCTGCTCACTGGAAACTTTGCTGTACGTTTTTCCTAAAGCATAAAACAGAGCAGAGCAAGCATGCAAGGAGCTAAGAGGGCCCACACGAGGGAGGAGGAATAAAAACCAACATCTGAGCAACTCTTTCCCTTCATGCTTTCAACACCAACTCATGGCTGATGGCAGCTGCAAATGCTGCTTTTTGCTCAGAGGGCTCAGAAATAAATATTTCCGCCGCGGGAGTGGCAGAGACGGAGCGAAGGGGTTGCCGGGGAGAGAGAAGGAGAATCTGAGGGATGAGTCATAATTCATCCATAAGTACAGAGCAACAGGGGGCTCCCCCCACACACTCCATCTCCGGAGTCCCCGTGAAGAACTACAACAGCTCCCCTCCCCGACCGCTGCAGCTGCAAATGCCAAAGCTCTGTAACCGCCTCACTTCCACTCCCATCCCCACCCTGCTGCTCCCCGCCAGTAATCAAGAAGGATTCCCTCTTTAGCCAAGAGAGCCAGAGGCATGTGCACCGCTCTCCCTCATGACTATGTTTAACATATACGCCCTAAAAGACACTGACAAAGCCTGCGCCAAACGCAACACTTTTCTTCCGCAACTTTCATTAAAACTGAACCTTGAATTGAACAAAAAAAAACGTGATTTGAAAACCATACCAAGAAATAGCAACTTTTCTTTGCACTGCTGGTCTCTTCTGGTCAAAGTTCTCACCAAAAAATGAAAAAACAGTGTTCTATTGTTGTTTTCTGCACTTTCTCCTTCTTCTTTTTTTTTTTTTTACAGTCAGGATAGGATTTCACACCAAGTAAAGGCAAAAATACAGCATTTATCAGTTTTTACTGAGAAAATGTGCCGCAAAAAAAGGACCCCGTTTAGTTTGAATCCTCAGTGAATTTTTAGAGGAAAGACGAAGCCGCTCAGATCAGACGGCTGACACCAGCGTGTCATGGAGGGAACCCTAACAGCGAGCCAGATAGTTGCAGCTGCCTAGCAGAAGGTGTCATGGTTGAGAGTTGGTTATTTTCCACATCGTGTCATGTTAGTCATCAGGGTCCGTTTCCTGTTGCTACAGCGCTGCTGCTCACAGACAGGGCTGCCCCTTCTCTCCCCTTTTTAAAAATGTTGCCGCGCATGGGAAGGCTGACACACTTTCCCTCAGTGTAATTTGCCAGCTCTGCCACTTCACCACTCTCACCTCTGCCAGACAGAGGAGAGCCAGATCCAGTCAGCCCTTGCTGAGTAGCATGTTTGTTTGCAAACCTGGCTTCATAAAAAGGCTGTGTAATCTGAACTGGAAACAGATAAGAAAATGAGCTTCTGAGCACTAGCACACGAGGTTCAAAGGCCAGCCTGAGCTGTGTTTGCCATGTTAAATGATTTCACATAATCATGTCAGAAGATAAACAGTTAGCAAGTGTGTCAACTGTAATTAGACTGAACATGCTGTACAAACACACTCAGCTGTAAACACTAAAGAAGAAAAAAGTGCCATGAAATGAAAAAAAAAAGCCTTTTCATTCAGCTTTCCTGCTGAGGTATGTTATGTGAATTCAACATTTTTCGGGCCACTTGTTCAGGGCATCCGGTGAATTCAGCGTGTTAAAGCTCTTTCCCCCTCAGCTTTACCAACAGCACATGTCATTGGCCCACCAGGTCACATGACCAGACTGACCATTTCAAAGGTCCAATAACACAAAAGAATGCCTCTGACAAGGGAGCAAGAAAGGAAGTTTTCTCTATCTGATGCTCTCTTTCTGACTGGCTTAACAGCGATCCGACGCCGAGCTGGCAGAGAAACGCTCCGGCTGTTGCTGATATGCTCACAACGCTACAAGACATTTCCTCCCAAAAAACATTGGTTAAAACAGGGGCCTCAGAGGAAAAACTTAAACAGATCCAACTGGAACCTGGTACAATGTCAGGGAATATTTAGAAAATGTAAACATACTGCCACTACACAGGGGAAGCTCTCCAGCTTCTCTTATGGTGGAGTTATACTCGCTGAGTGCTTTAGTGTGGGACAGGAGGCCAGGGGACCATAAGTCATGAGACTCTCGCAACGCACTCTGACTGTGAGTCACTAGTAACATACCATCTGTGTTTGCAAAACTACCCATTTACTCACATCCATCCATATTTAACATGCTCTCTGGCAGCTGAATCATTCAAGCCACATCCTTAAGAAAAAAAAGACCAGGGCAAAGTGAGGGCAGACAGCTTTTTACTGCAGATCACAGCTCTCAGGTCTGATAAATCAGACAAAATGGCACATTGGCTCAAGAGTAATTTCACAAAAAGTCACGAGACCGGAGCGGTTCGATAAGTCAAAGACCCTAAATGAAATCAGGGAGTCAGACACCACTGCGCTCTCTTCTGCACTGATACCCCACCCAACACAGTAAGGGCTGCAATTCAAACGATCACACAAACTCAGACTGATGGGAACATTTGCTTCTAAGAACTGCCCCCACTGAGGGTTACATGCACAGTCCAGCTGATGGACAGCAGGTGCTCTAACTTTCTCACTGGCAGCTCATCACACAGGTAAACGTGGCTGAATTTGTTGCACAAGCCACGTCATTAATTTGCCTGAAAACCTTTTTTTTTTTTGTGTCAATGACGCTGTCCTGGGTACAAAATCTTGATTTTAAGAGAGCAAAGCCAAACTCTGGACCAAGAGGCGAGGCGCAGTCTGTTCAGTTTGCGCTTCAGTCAAAAGTTCTGACATGCTTCAACGTCTAATAAAAGTAACAGGAAGATAGGCAAATGAAGGCAGTTTTATTGGGAAATGGGAAACATTTATATACACTGAGGCTTTGCTGTTTTAACAGAAACTTGTAAAAAAAAAAAACGCACATTTAAGCTGTGGGACGCTCTTAGACCTATCCAAGTTAAGTAACCTACACATGGAGGGACAAATTAGGTTACACCCACATATTATTTGTGTTGGTCGAGGTGCCATTTTTGACAATTTCACTCTGAATTACTAATAAACATGAAATTAAAAAGTCCTAGTAACTACAAGAATATCTTTCGCTTTATTAGGTTTACGTAAAGGAGCACTCCCTTCTGTAAAAACAAGTGGCTATGAGTCAAGGGTTCAACCCTGTTTCACCCTCCATTTGCCTTTAAATTTCAGAAATGTAGGCAATACTTATTTATAGACACAAGAAACTAGAAACGTAGAAACTTTTAAATGAAAACTTCCTATGTAGACCTCCTTCCAATAAAGCAAAAAATAACACACCTGAAAATAATGCTAAATGCACATTACAGATAATGCTGGTATGGGTCATGTTCAAGAAAGAAGATTTTCTCAAATACTCATATTTACTCACCACTCATAGCCACTAAACACAATGAATACGAAACCAACAAATAGATTAAATACATTTCCAAATACAGATGTACATTTTTCATATCCATCCATCCATTATCGTAACCGCTTATTCCCTGATGGGGTCGCGGGGAGAACTGGAGCGCTTATCCCATTGGTCAATGGGCGGGGTACACCCTGGACAGTCCATCAGACCATCACAAGCCCCCCCCCCAATTTTACAAATATCAGAGAATTGATATGATGTCCAAACTGTGCACACTTTGGGATAAAAGACCCCTGTGGAGAATGGCATGCTTTCTGCACATGGTTTGTAAGCTGTAATTTAGGTCATGCTTTTGGCATTTTGAACCAGAATGTTTTGCAATAACAACTTTGAAAAAAGACAGACGTATGCTTCCCATTTGAAGCTTCTTTTGGGGGGGGAAATAGATGACAGTTGATCATGTCAACTTGATTTTGTTTTTTCCATTGTTGGACATAGTGATGAAAATAACATGGGATTCCATAATTTCACAGCTGTATCGTTTAAGTGGAAGAAAGTGTCACGTTCACAAGGGTTAACTGAGCTGCCTTTTCTCTCTAATCTGTTGTGTTGTAGGTTAAGACCACACGAAAGCCAACATCTGTACCTTTGACACTGATATGTGACACTCATGAATCATTGATGAGAGTCAATCAGTCAGCAAATTGGTGTGAAAAGGCCAGTTCAGCGGGTGTGTGGGCTGATATTCCTCTGTTCGTTGCCGGCCAAACTTCCCTTTGAGTGATCCCAGCAACTCTGGGCTAATTACTCTCTCCCCTCCAAAGCTATCATTTCTGTGAGGAAGTGATTACTCCAAAAAAACACACAAGAGGAAATAAAAGAGGAAAAGATGCAATCATTGAGCAATGATAAGTGAAGTTCCTTTCAGTCTTGGTAGGGTTAATGTATGTATTCTCAATCAAGCCAGTCGATGTTGGAAACCAATGCTGTTTAAGCTAGATTTACAAATCCTTTCAAGCTTAGAAATAACTGACAAACACGTTCAGTCACATAGGGCTAAAGCAGATAAATATTTAAACATCTTGAGGACCAACCAACCCCATGTCTGCATATGAAATATTCATCCCCTAAACTGCCCTTAAGTGTCGCCTGTGTGTAAATCTTTGTGCCTTTAAGTATCTACTAAAAAAGTTTGTTGGAAAAGAAATACTGAATTTTAAGAGGTGTGCAAGAATTTAAAGGGGCACCCGTTTTAATCATACACATGAGCCAAATTAAAGGAGAAATGGTTGGTTACACTGCCCCAAACACAATCAATACAGATCTGAAGAAAGTTACATTTTCTGAATAATATACTAATTGCATAAAAGGATGTTTACGTACAAACATAACCTCCCAATATTACCTATTAGCTTTACATAGATTTGACCAAATTGAGTCTTCATAGTGGTAATTAAAGGGTCATAAACGAAGTAACACAAATGCAAGTTTTAAAAGGATCATTTAAAATTCTCCAGTTGTTATGGCAGCAACTCGTTGTTTTGTTGGAATTTAAAAATGTTTTTTTTTTCTTAACGTAATTCTTCTATGTTTAGTCTGTGTTCATATTAGCTTTAATGTAGCTACGTAGTAGCGTACAGCACGTTGGACACAACAATGGCGCCAGAGGTCCCAGACACGAATGACCGTGTTTAGAAAAGAAAATGTTTTGTCAACTATAAAGTTTTGCAACCGGGAAATGCATATGTGTACGTGTTCTTCGTATCTATGGTAACCTAAGTGATAATGAAGCGTTATCTGCTACTAGGTTGTAAACTTTTTCTGTTTCGTTTTTTTAAGCAAATACTAACCATTCAGCCATGTACCAGCGAGCTTGATGTCCTTGCGTCAATTGACTTTTAAATATTTTTGTCGAACATATTTACAGACTACAAATGTTTTCACCGCTAAAATCCCAAAAGTTGTGTTCGATTAAATTAACAGATTGCTACATGACTGCGTGATGACGTATGAACTGAGAGGATGCGGAGCGTGCGTCTGCCGCAAACACTCACGCGCACATAATCGAACGTTTATTTGCCGACATGAAAGTGAAACGGTACTTACTTTGGTGTTTTCTCTCGTAACAAAGCTTAAAACGCGGCGTTTCAACCTAGGAAACTCAGTATATGTCTTCTTCTCCAGCGTAGTCCGCGTTGTTCTCAACCAGCGAGAAACCTAACGGTCCCGTTGTGAGTCCAGCCCGCTGGTTATGCTCAGAAGGGCGCAGTTAGTCCAGATCCGGACTGATTTTTACATGTTTCCATGGACTTTAAAGTGAATTTCCCCCCCCCCACGGTTGATTGATAGACTTATGATAATCGAGAAGGCAGCGACAGACGGGAGGGATAGTGTGATGCTGCAGGGCCTCGCGCGGCTTTTCTCCGGCTAACGTTCAGGCTTATCTGTCTCCTCGTCGTGTACGAGCTAATTTCCCCCCCTCTCTCGTGTGGAGTCGGCGGGGTCTGTGTGGGCGTATGGCCGGACAGAGGCGCAGGTCGGACCGGCTGGAGAGGGGACTGAGGGAGGCAGACAGAGGGAGGAGTGAGGGGGGATAACGGAGAGGGAGGGACGAAGATGACGTCCAAGCACATGAGAAAGCGTGGGGCTTTCACACACGTACACTCACACACATATCCATGTGCTGGTAAAACTTGGAGGAAAGTTTTACACCATATATGTGCACTGGCAGTCGCAGAACTCACTGGTGTCTGGATCATGTTTGTTAGAACTATACACCAGATTATGTAATCTCTAAAGTCCATTAATGATAACACTCATGTTGTTGGCTAATTTCTCCCATATAACAGGCTGTGCTGTAGTTGACCTTTGACCTTGTTTGCTTGACAACATTAATGGCTAATTGCTCGTCTAATTTAACTTATACGTATGTACATTTTACATCATGAGTTTAACTTTGTTCCCTTATTTTAATTTGGGTATTTGATTTTATGTTATTAGCATTATATTACTGTGCATTGGCACTTAAAATTATATTATTATGCGCTGTGTTTTAAGTGTTAACCTTTGCGCAAAAAAAAGCGTAACATTTTTTGCTTGACCTTATTGTGACCCATTAACCTTACAGAATGCTTAACAGGGGGCAGAACAGCACACAGTGACTTAAGGTCATGCTAACCTCCAGGCTGGAAAGGTTTGCACCAGATAGGAACAGTTTACTGATGCGAGGCAGTTCAATAGCGCAAGGTCAGGCAGGCTCCGTTATGTCTTAGATCAATGGACTGTTTTGGAACCCTTTTGGATTGTGCTTAATATTACGTTTAGTTTAGCAGCGAGAATCATATCAAAACATTAAATACTAAATCTGAAGCAGATTAGAAAAAGAAAAGTGGGGATTTTGTGACATATCAGAAGCAGCGTATCGTATCAAAGGTCAGTAAAATAACTTTAAGCGTAAATCCCCATAAAAGTGCTGTATATTTATGGTGTCTCTATCTCAGGTAAAATTTCCAGTCATTTCCAGTTCAATAATTAGCTTCTGATTAAATATGTTGTGCTCAGATCAAATTATTCATGGCATGTTTGCCAGCCTCAAGAATCGAAGTCCCGAAGGGAGGAAAATAATCGACTAGATATTGAGTTCCTTGAAGTGAAACAAATACAGCATTTAATTCTCATATCTATCAGAACAGGAGTTAAGAGCCTCCTAATGTGAAGTTAAGTGTCACCTCTTTAAGTGCACTCTCGTTACGCCCCCTTCTGGTTACAAGATGGACATGTGAGGTTACAGATCTCCGAAAAGGCGGCTGTGGGATATGTTTGACAAGGAACGCAGCCTCCTTTGGGCTCTGCTTCTCAGCGTTTTTTTTAGCCTTGTACCACAGTCTGAAATACACAGATTTGAAACAGAAACCCCTCAGCCACCATGCTGATACCTGGCCTTGTTTGGATCATGTTTTGTTGCACATAAAAATAAAAAAAAAGAGGTAAACATGGAAAGAGGAACTTTCAAGTCAAACACACATGAGACAAATTTGATCATTTAGTATGATACCTTTTATTTAAGCTTAAAAAGAGAGTGGATCAAAAAACATTATTCAATAAATTAGAAATAAATATAATTGCTGTAATAATTAATAGATACATTATAATTACTTGATTGCAAGAGTCTGACAGAAACAGGCCCTCAAAAGTTTTTCTCTAGAAAATTCTACACTCAAAATATTGCCTCCCACACAAGCCGTTTCTCCCAATAAACAAAATAATTGTTAAATTAGTAAATAAATAAAAAATAGTTTAAATATTAAAACCTCCCAAATATAAGTGCAATCCCTCCCCTCCCCGGTGTTCCACCTAAAATCTAACTAGAAATTTAAAATAGGTTTGTGATTTCCCATTTTACAATTTGGAATGTAATATCCTTTTATGGAGATGATGATGTCACTAGTGGTAATAATAATAGTAATAATAATAATAATAGTTATGTCGCAGTGTCCTCTTCAGTGTTTTATCTAAAGTAGTCTTCTTTTTGCATTTTTTCTTGTTTTTTAAATGCTGCTCTTTGTAAACTAAACTATATACAGGTCTTTACTTCTCCAAAGTCTCTCTAACCTACTCATTTAGTTGTCTTTTTGTGTTTTCTTTTTTTTTTTTTTTTAATATGAAACATCGGTCCCTTTATATTCGTCATGTAATAGACATGGTATAGACATGTTAAAGTCTACTGAAGTGATATATCAGCAGTTTGATCAGTAGCCTCCCCGCAGATGTGGTCTGAGCTGTCTTTGCTGGACTAATCACCTTGTTCCACACAGACGGGTCAAACCAAGCCCTCCTCTTTATAGGTAAGTTACATGTGTGAAACGTGTGTATGTATGTGTGCGTGTCAGCAGGCATGTGTCTGTTTGTGCACTTTATGTACATTTCGGTCTTGTACCATTTGAGGTTCATTTTTGCAAGTGCATGTTTCTCAGTGTGTGTGTGGCAGCTCTCCGCAGACGCTCACAGGTAGCAGACAGTTTGAAAGCACAATGAACCCTGGGATTCCACCTCAGCTGGACTCTGAGAGGTCACCTGTGAGAAGAGGGAGAGTTGGAGGGTAGAGGTAGTGACACATGAACAAGGAGGGGGGGACAGAGAGGGAGAGACGGGCTGTTAGAATGATAAAAGCACTGTAGCACTGTGTGGGTGTCTGATGCTCAGATTTGGTCAAACATGCCCCTCCCAACAAACAAGATGTCTCCTGGCATGTCTGGAGCTACTGTCACCTTTCCTGCATCGCACTGTACCCTCAGACGCTCCTAGCTTTCCTTTGTTACAGTTTGAAGGCATCATTCACAGGTTGGTAAGCTCTTTTCCACAGCGGTAAATCATGGTGCTTTGACACATACACACACAGTGTCTGAATCATGCAGCTCAATACAGTGAAAATCATCTCTGTGTGTCCTTGTGCAACTTGAAGTGTGTGTCGGGTTATAAGCATGTGTGTGTGTGTGTGTGTGTGTGTGTGTGTCTATAGAGCTTTCGGCAGATGTGTTTATGTGTGTCCAAATGAGCATGTGATGCACTCATGTGCCTCGAATCATGGCAAGCAAACACTACTACCAACATGCATCACTCTCTGGCATTTGCAGTATAGAAATTCTGGGTGACAGTTGAACCTTAATAACGTCAGGACCGCAGGTTTTAAGGGTTCAGAAAGTTCTGTTATTGGCCCATTATGTGGCTTTTATATCCACGAGGACTCCTTATGTAAAGGTTTCTGGAAATAGAAGCAGAATGCTTTATTTATGATGCACGCTGCCATTTGATGGTGCCTCCACACACTGACCTGACAGCAGCTTCACTTTTCCTCCTCTTTTGTAAAAAGTGAGGGTTTGTTGAACGGTTAAAGTCACTTCCCACTGAAGGCATCCTATGTTCTGTCTGTTCTTTTCTCCCAGAATTCCTATAGTTGAAGGCTGTTCTCCAATAAGCAAGAGGCACTTGTTTTTCCACCATGACAACCTTATACACTTTACCTTAAAAGACGAGCTAGAAGAGGGGAGAAAGGGAGGTTGGGATGAGAGAAGCAGATAAACCTTTTGAAAGCAAGAAAGGGGGAGAGAGAAGAGGATGAGGAGATGGCGGGAGAAGTTCGGAAGAGGTGGTAAAGGAGGGGAAGAGGAAATTCCACAAAAGCAGTGATAGAAAATGGAAGGAAGACCAAGAGAGAAAATGAAGGAGCCAAAAACTAAAGTGCCACATCACAGTGAAAATTAAAAACAAATCACAGTCCGGGATTATGAACTCTGCCTATCAGAGTACAGCTCAACAGAATGCATGCTCACCAATAAATAAAGAGAGCTTTTGTCGGTAAGATTAGATAACCTCATCTGGCTCCTCTCCCATGCCTTAAATCAGGTTGTGACCATATTGTCATGTATACTTAGATACTTGTAAACATGTCATGTCCTCTTTCCATCATGCCCTGTCATTGCATATTGCATAACATAAACTATCAGTTTGACCAGCAGAGGGATTTCATGATTTCTGCACTGCTGCTCTAAATTTCTCAACCAGTCAACAATATCAACCTCTGGACCCTTTTTCGATACAGACACCAATACAACGAGGATTATTCTGTCCTGTATTACACCCTGGCGGTGTAACACAGACACATACGCACACATAGATGTCCACGCTCACTATTTTGCCCAAACCATTTGTTCAAATAATAATGACACCAAACAGAACACTACAGAAACTGATCAAAAACAAAGCTTCCAAAAAATAACGAGCATTGCTACAGAATTGATCAAATTACTATGTAGTGATTAAGTGTATCAAATATCCAATCCAATCATTTTATTCAGAGAGCAGTCCCGGCTATTGATAGTTATTGATCAGTATGTGCACAGGTCAATACAAAATAAAGTCACAATGCACCAAACACAGTCTGTGATCACTACAGCAACAGGACATGCAGGTCAACGCATGGCTGGTTGCTCGAGGTGACAGAACAAAAATTGCCAAAGGCAACCAACACAGGCAATCAATCGCCACAGCAACCCAAACACAGGCCAACCAATGAACTTACAACAATGCGAGAGGTAGGGGGGATCAGGGCTTTATCGGTCACTAGGCAACCTTTGCCATAGCGATGGGGTCCTCGTGAATTATGATTGGACGGAAGGATCTTGGGTGAGGTAAGTTCCCGTTTCAGGAAAAAAGATCAAAACAGCAGGAGAACAGAAAATAAGAGTGTGAAAGAAAATAAAAAGGAAAACAATATTTTAGTATTTTCACTTTGCCTGAGATGATTAAGTTGTTTCCATGAGTAACCCAATGCATTTTCACTGCAAGTCAAGTTTGTGATGTTAACTTTTTACCCTCTGTTAGCACTGAACTTTCAAGTGTTAAGTTATTTTGTCCACCTTCTGTCAATAAGCCATTTTTATCCACCTGCTTCCCCAATATATCAATACACCTCAATTCTTTTTATGGTGTGGCACTCAATGCCTCCTCATCACCACCTCACCTCTAAATATTTGCTCTTCCCTCTCTCAGTTCTCACTCAGTATGGGCGGTTGGCATCTTTGGGCCTTTTGAGCTGCACTTTAAGTCTTTTCATGCCGATCTGGAAACCATTCATGGCCTGGATGGCGGCCTGAGCACTGGCTGGGTTGTCAAAGCTCACAAACCCTGGAGGAGACACATGAGGAATATCGCATGATCCTTTTTGTTCCCCCTCCTACTGCACATGCAAACAGTAACACATTTTTCTGCACACATCGCAGCCTCTGTTTCGCACTCGTCTATGCTCTTAAACACCAACTTCCCCCTTCTCACCGAAGCATTTGCTTTGATTAGTAGCACGGTCCACAAACACCTTAGCGGATATGACATTGCCAAAGGGCAGGAACATCTGCAGCATCTCGGAATCACTGAACTCCTGAGGCAGGTGGTAGATGAAGATGTTACACCCCTCCGGACCTGATGGGCACATTTTCATATTAGGAGAGAGAAGAATGATCTCATGCTGTTCACCATAAAAACTGGTGATAAAAAAAAACTTTAAGCAAGATCACTGGAGACAGGGGTGTGTCCCCAATCAGGGAGGGAGCCACCTCACCTTCTCTTTGCTGCTGTTGCTGGGGCTGTTGGTGTTGCTGGGCAACCAGCGTTGGCTGCTGTGGAAATGGCTGGCCAACCAATCCGTAGGCAGCAGGATACGCCGCTATTGGAAGAAACAGAGAGTTGCAGCGACTGATAGGGTAAAAACAACAGGTGGCAACATAAGTGACCAATAGAGTGGCTTCCTTTGAAGTGTAATGTCTCCCGTTGAAGGTGAAAACTATTAACTGAGACAACAGAGTGGAGAAAGTGACTAAACAAAGACGCCGTTAATCTGCGTCTAGTGTGCACACATCACATCGAGCCTTTAGTCCATGGCTGTGAACTATGTATACAGATGGTGTCTCCGTGAAATCAGATAAATCATAGAATTAATTACCCTTGAAAATTTTTCATCCTTGAAAGTCAGAGAGGAGAGAAATTGCTTTTCATGTCTGTACATCTTCATTTAAGCCCCTAACTGAATTGCTCTCTGCAAAAAATTAATGTTACTAAAATGTAATTTTCAACACACAGTCTGCCGATGTAAGTCTGAGCATTTATTCCTTTTCCATTATTGTCAGGATAACCAGTACATGTGTGTTTAGTGGAGAGGGATTTGCCGGCACAATATAAACAGTGTACATGAGTATATGTACATGTTGTAAGAGATTAATTTGACTTAAAAATCCAGATCAAAATGACAGCTGGTCAGTACTTTAATATGTTTAAACACCAACCTGTGTAGTGTTGCATGCCTGCGTAAGCTTGTTGTAGTGGATCCAGCGCTGCTGCTGGACTCTGGGCTGAACAAAATCATCAAAAGCAATGGGGATGATATTAAAATCGGTTTGGCCAGTGCAACATCTGTGTTACATATGTTGTATTCTTCTACAGTTCAACATGTACCTTGATATGGGTGAACGCCATTAGTGTACAGTGTTTCAGTCTGCTGTCCACTGGTGGGAGCTGGCACGTTGCTGTAACCATTCACTCCTATTGGTGGAGGGAGAGCTGGCACAGGTGTAGCTGCAATTGCTGGTGGGGTATTTGTACCTATAGCCATAGATCAAACAAAGACAGTTATCCCCTATCACAGCAGAGTTTCGTGACTAGCATCCTTATTTATTCCTTACTGAATAAATTCAATAACTACACACAACTTATATATACTATAAAATACTTATAAGTGCTTTGGAGTATGAAGGGCACACGTGTCCAACTATACCCGAGGACGGCGTGATTGGTGTAATGGGTGTGGCGATGATTCCGTTGGCATTGAGTGCCGCCATCTGCTGCATCTGTACAGCAGCAACTGTTGCCACAGGAGACAAGTACGCTGACTGGGCAACCAGGGCTTGCTGTTGGACAAGCTGTACACGAGGAAGGAAGCAGAGGGAAGAAAGGGGCAGAGAAAAAGAAAAGGGGGGGTTAAATTGATATGGGAAAAGGAGCAAGAAAGACAGAAGCGTAAGAAAAATGAGAGGAAGGGCCAGAGAGAGGGAGTGATGGAGGAACAGATGAATAGAGATCTAATTACAAGGCCATTATGTCCCGAGTCAGTGGGTTAATGGTTGTGTGTTGCGGGAAAGCTAATGCCAGATGACGTATGTTCTGTTGTCTGGGTAATAGCATTAGGCCCAATTAGACCACTGATAGCCTCTTCAAACTTATTACATCCTTTCATAAGCACAGCACTCCCCTTACAAACTGGATGTGTCCATGCGGTTGTCGTACAGACAGCATTTGTGTTTGTGCTTGCCTGTGCGTTGACCGCTTGTGTGTAGGCATTGTAGGCAGGGAAATTGAGGGTCATGGGGCTGAAGATGCCGAGCTGGGAGGCCACCTGCTGCATCCTCCTCAGCCCCCGCTCCTTCTCTGTGTCAGCAAACTTCACCACCAGACTTGATGATGCCCCCTGTGAAAATAGAGGAGACAATGGAGGTTCTAATTCTAATTTTAGCAAGGTTTTTTTTTTTCTCAGTCCCTTAAATCTTCTCGTGTGCAGGTATGCGTCTTTATGTTTTTAAATACATGCATTTAACTCACAGGCATTGTGCGGCTCCCATGCAAGCTATTGATGGCAGCTTGAGCCTCAGTATGTCCTTGGAATTTCACAAAAGCGCACCCTAAAACAAAACAAAGTCAGTAAAATGGAAAGTACTTCTCAAAGAAAGGAGGATGGTTATGTATCCTATTTGAGAGTGCTTGTGTATATGCACTTTTTTAAACTTACCTTTGCTTGTGCCATCTGGTCCTCTCAAAACCGTGCATTCATCTATGCTGCCAAAGGGCTCAAACAGCCTTCTGACATCCTCATCACTCTGTTGTTTTCCCAGCATGCCCACAAACAACTTCCTGTCCTCTGTCGAGCACAGAGAAATAAGTGAGATGTGAAATCAACTTTACATTCTTCTGTTTGTAGCCTGAAGGTTGTTGTTGATCTATAGGAGCTACCATTTTTTTCCACTAGGGAGCAGTATTGACTAGACTGGTATTGCCAGATTGGGGTAGAAGTGTGTGTGTTCTCAATGTGCCTGTATAAGTAAGGGTATTTAGTAGCAAGTCCCAGAACCCGCCAAGCTCCCTGCTGAGCGCTTTCCATCTCTGTCTGATCCAACTTGACACCTTTTATCTGTCACACTCTGCTTGTGTGTAGGCAACCCTTCTTTAAACCCAGAGACATTTGTACAGCACTGTGACCACATTTAAATGGCTTTTCACAGCACTTACATATCGTTTGTGGTAAGGAATTTTGATGCGATAGTAAAGGGGGCCAGAAAGTACATCATGTTGATGAAGAGCCCTTAAAAATGTAGAAAGAAAATGTGTGCGCACGGGTTTTACCTCCTCGGCCTTCACTGTCAGCTGGTTTCACCTGGATTGGTCGATTCATCTGAGGGACAAACAAACAGGACCATAAACAACTGTTCATATGCTTTAGGAAGATAGTCATTTCAGTGGCAGGAAATAAACTCATGACTTATGACAGTTTCCAATGAAATGGGAAACTAATGTAAAGCCAGACCTCAGCTGTGGAGACATAGTCCACTAATGTACACGCAGTGCCTTATCATCATAATACCAGTGTGGGTTAGTCAGTGTGGCTTTTAATCGATGAGAAATCAAGGCCAGCAGTTGACATGAGTGTTTGGATACGTCTTTGACAAACACACAGCCTAACTACCTCTGATTTCTCTTTCATTCAGTCACAAACACACACACGTGCACACGCAGGAGAGCACTGGCGGGATTGAGAAGTGACAAGATTAAGAATGCAGGCCAGCTGATCTGGATTACAGAAGAACGGCGGATTAGATGGGAGACGAGAGTAGGCTGCAACACAGAGAAGTGGAAAAGGAAGGGGGGCAGTAGTGAGAGGGAAAAGGGATCGTTTTGTGGTGTGAAATTATGGGTGTGTAAAGGGAACAGGCTCCGTTAGCTAAAACGACAGACCTAAAGAAAGCGAGTCAAAGGGAAAGGCCTGGGGGACCCCAACTGACTTCAGCTGCCTGAAAGCCGAGAGGAACCCGGGGAGTAAATGGGAATACAAGAAAAAGAGGAATGACAAGAGGAGAGAGGCAGAAAGATACTGGGAGTAGATGGTTAAAAGCAGAACTGCCCCAGAGAGATGATTCAAAAATAATAGAAAGAGAGGGAGGAGGGAGGATGGGGTGTGATTCAGTCGTGACTTGCTCTGTCTAAAAAAATGTCACGACTACAGAGACCCACTGCCAAGGGTGCTGCTACATCTTAGCAAGCACACATTGTGAATGTCCCTGCCATTCATGTCCTCTGATGGTCTGTCTTCCACATACATAAAAGCACAAAAACATACTACACACACAGTGCTTAGTCATACCACCGAGGCCGAGACAGAGTGTTAATGCCATGGGGGAGAGGGTGGGAGGAGGAGGGCTGCAGAACGATGGCAATGAAACGAAGGAGGAAGAGCAAAGAAGACAGAGAAGAAGAAGGAATGGATCCAGGAGAAGGATGGAGGAAGGAGAGGGGCGGATCACATCAATATACTGAGCAAAGAAAAATTATTCTCGAGTTGGCTCTACTGTTTTCCAATATCTTTGAGATGATGCAAAAACTATAATAGAATGTAATGAAAAAAGTATGAAAATGACTAATCAGTCCCTCACTTAAAGTAAGAAATGTGATTAGAACCAACTGATAAATACTTCACATCTAGGAGATATTATAGGGAGATAAGTGAAGGGCATAATGAGAAGGCGAGAGGACATAGAGAGAGGAGGAGACCAGAGTGGGATGGGAAAGGATGAGGAGGAATGGATAAAGGACCCAGTGGGGTGTTAAGGCAATGTAATGAAGCTGGTAATTGAGGAGAGGGCAGAGCAGAGAGAGACTGATCCATACATTTGATTAATCAGCTCTTAGCTGTCACCACAAAGTTATTGATCTAAAGCAAGGCCATCACACACACAAATGCAGCCACTTCAGCCCACACTTTTCTGTTAAACACACACACGTAGCAGAGCCCCGGAGGGAATGATGTATACTTTTTACCCCCACTTCCATATGGGCACAAGCTGTCAGTATAAACATAAACTTGAACAAACAAAATGCACCTCAACCGTTTTCTGTAACCATCTGTCCATCCATCCTATCATCCATCCATCATAACCTAGTCCTGATGTTATTGCTGTCCATCCATGGTGCCATCCATCTTGTGCTATCAGCTCATTGATCCGTCCCGTCTTGTACATTGATTTCGGATTCTGTTGTAGAGTGGGCTGATTGTAGCAAGATTTGTGTCCACTAACCTTTTCTCTACCCTTGCATCCATCCATCACCTCTTCCATCTCTGCCTTCATTAGGCCTAATCGAGCTCGTCCTTGCGCACGTAAAACAGAACCAACAGAAAGCCCTGAGGCTATTTTGAATCACAGCTCCTCAGTCTGAGCACGCGCGCGTGTGTTGTGAAATTTGTATCTGAATCACATGGTTTGAATTTCAAAATGTAAGATTGGGTAAGATAAAAGGCAGAATCTGAAAGAGATGAGGAGAAGCAGCAGGTGAGAGGTGCACACGGCTGCCTCACAGACGACACAATGGCATCGGAAAATTGGCATGGTAACCAGCCCGTTGTCATGGCAATCGTATGACGGCACACTGAGTAGGTAAACAAGGATGCTGGTTGCCAAGGGCGACTGCTATGCTCTTTGGGTAAACAAAGAATTAGTGCTGGAGAACGGTTTGCTGGCTTTGTCCTCCCAACACATTTTCCCTCTGAGTTGTGAAATAATAAAAGGAGATTTTAGAATGTGTTAAAATGCATGAGAACAATGAAATGACTGGAGCAGGATATTTATGTGGAAAAATGAAGGGATACGGGCAGGGACTTGATGCAGAAGTAAGTATGAGGTAGAGGGTGAGGGACGTGAATCTATATTGCAGTGATTACAGCTCCCTTGAGCCTGAGAGAAAACGCAACCAGGGACTAACATAGTTTAGTCCCTGGTTGTGATACAGACTGTAGTCCAGTCGTACTTTGCCTCTCGCCTTTAATCCAGCACACAAGAACAGCCACACAGTGCTTTCAAGTCGAATCATCCTCTAATTACTCACGTTCCAATTAAGACTTAATTAACAGTAACCATCTGCAAACGTGTGCGTGTACAAGGAGCTGGCTGACGCTGGCGCGTGGTTTGATTAATCCTGCTGCAGAGTAAGAGGCCGTCGTTGAGTTCCTACATCTCTGAGGAAAGCGAAGTCGCATGTGAGGCGACGTGTCAGGGCATACATGCGATATATCATGGGAGTGGGAGCACGCATGAGCACTTGCACTCAGTGGAGGCATGTCGAATCACGCACGCATGACCAAATCCTCATGCAAATACAGGTCCATTTGCATGCTGTGATGACAGCACAAATACACTCAGCACGCGTCACTCATCCGTGCACACACAGTTAGACACTTCACTTTTCCCCTCTCTGACAGCATCCGCCCTTTTGCTCACACTGAAACAAACACATACTACACACATACAGTTAATCTGACTCCCTGCAGTAATGCAGAGAGGATTGTACCAGGATTAGAGGATATTAAATCCTTGGATTATCCAATCAAATCGTATTTGACCCCCTCCCCCACCCACACAAAATCAGAGGAACAAACCACACTGACTAACCCGCGGTGTGAGGACTGGCGGAAGTGTGCGTATGTAAATCTGTGTGGAACACGGATTAATACAGTGATGAATCAACGTTTGAATTTTTGCCGTGATGATTCTTTTTTTGGAATCAAAACACCGGAGGCCAATTTTCCACAACACTGAGATGTTCATGCAGACCGATCAGTCACAGCATGACAGTACACACTCGTGTGAGCGTGCATGTATGTGCCACACGAATACTCACACGATCCTCTTAAACGTGCCATCCCCACCAATTCCCATGTCCACTTTCCAGAGAACTTAAGAAAGGAAAACTATTTTTATCCCCTCTCCACAATCCAGCATTATTTCTGCCTCTTCCTCCATCCTCTATCCCTCTATTTCCACTCTCAGCTGCATAATCCCTCCATACTGCCTGATGATGTGGCCATCACAGCTTTCTTTTTATCCTTTTTTTCTGGTCACTCTAACTCTCCTCTGCTGTTTATATCTCGGCCAGATGCTTTTTTTGCTCATGAACTAAAAAAACTAAATCAAGCTAGTTGCTACATTTATCCCTTTAATAGCTCTGTTTGAAAAGAAAGTAGGCTTTATATCTAAATTATGTAAAATTGTAATTTATTAGACTGATTCTTATGTTCTCCAATATAAAAAGTAAATTACTTTTTTTTACTGACAGCTAAGCAAGCTGACCAAACTCAGTGAAATAATTTCTGATGGCATAGCTCCACAATGATGATGCTAGGAAGAATATGAGTTTATCATTCTTTAAACAAAAACCAGTATATTTCAATTCACACAGCCGGAGTAGACAGAGACATTTACGATTTCAAAATCTTTTCAGAAGTTGATCAGTTGAACATAAACATGGTGAGATTTTTTTATACTAAATATTCATAAGAAACATCATTATAACTTTTGCCATCTTTACACGTAAGTGAATCTGTCAGAGAAAGCCCAGAAATATGTGTTCTTCTGATCAGTTCAAAGGTATGTTCATATGTCAGCATTACACCACAGACATAACACTCGGGCTCCCCGATGAGACTCTGGATGAAGACATTAAAATGTGAGAAAGACCAAATGTGTTCAGTAAGGTGGAGCAGCCTAGCACCACAGCTCCACCTCTCAAGTTAGGCTTTGCATCCCTGAGGTTGCCAAGTAACCTGGCATCTTGTTCAGCTCCGTTGCCTGGTAACTGCCTGAAACCATAATAAAAGCTCCTGGGTGGCCCATCCCCCTGCTCTCATCTCTTCATTCTGCTTCTCTCATTCCATTCTTCACACCTGAGAAGTCTGCACTCAATCTCCTCCACTCAATATGTTATCTGGCAGTTAACCCTTCATCCGCCTCTTGGGTAAAGCATGGATTAGCAACATATTCCCTTTTCTCTCCTTTTTCTCTTTATCACCTCGCATAGTAATGACATCAAACCATGCATACAACAGAACTAACCATGCTGTTGATCCCAAGAACATCATGCTGTCTTTGTCAAACCCCAATGAGAGCATTTTGCATGCAGCAGTGGAGCACTCACTGAAATTTGATCCTCTGGATTTAGTCCAACATAATCCAACAGCACTATAGCGGATAACCATTAGACCTATGCGCTTGGACCTTCTTTCTATTTCAGGGAGTTTAAGTCCTTTGGGAAATGAGCTGGTGAATTAAAAAGGATGCTCAAAGCCATACAAATTCATGATTGCAGAAATCTCATATTCACTGAGATTACATTCAGTACAGAACATGTGACACATTTTCGAGTGCTAAGATCATCATGGCGGTGGGCAGGATTCCAGAAAATGAAAGGTGGCATTGTATGTTTTCACATATAATATAATAATTCCCTAATATCGTTCATGGATGTTTATGTAAGAATTAAATGAATAAATGCAAATGTTTTCACTCTTTTTTTTAAACTGAAACTACCTGTATTTATTTATTAGGGATTACTCACAGATAACTTCATTACTTCATTTTTTAACTTTACTTTTAAAAGCTTTTTTGTTTCAGTTACAACACCTGAACATTAACCACATCAAAATTATATGTAATAATCTTTGCTTTGTTTCTGAATCCTTTGAATCTTACTTTTCAAGAGGACACATTTTCCAATTTAAACAGAGTGATGAGAGATAGAAAAACTATGCCTCTTAGATGACTGACCCAACTGACTCTTGGTGAAGATAGAATCGAAACAAGAAAAGTAACATTTGAAGCTCATCACCTCAGCTATGAGAGGAGTACAAAAACCCTACAGTCAAGCGGAGCGTTGTGAGATGTGGTAGTCTGAAGACAAAAGGCTGCAGCTTTGGCTGTGGTCTGAGTGAAAGGCCATCATTTAGACAGCAGGGTGGTAAGAGGAGAGACCTGCAAAGTGGAGGTCAAGGCCCAGGTGCAACCAAAGTCCTGTCATCCTCTTGCCTTCTTAATCCCAAACACACATATGCAGACACACACTAGTGGCCCCTTCTGACAGATGTCTCTGTTTAAATTGACAGAAGTACACCCTGACTCCCTCCCACTCCTTCACCACCCAGAGAAAAGCCTTTCTTCTTCACGCCACCCGCCTGCCCCTTCCTCCATGCTCATTATGGAAAACTTTTGTCTTGTTTCCTCCTTCTCTCTACCCAGACCTCCTCTACTCCTCCCATGTCTCACCCACCCCCCCACCCTGTCTGTGCACCCCTATTCATTCCAAACCTCTTCATGTCCCTCCTCCACATCTCCGACCCCCACTTTCATTCACACAAATTCACACATTCATTCAGCCCCCTCACACGGGCCTGTTCTATAAACCGATCTCTGCAGACACATAAATATTGCATGCGACAAGGTGTCTGGACTGCAGGCTGTGGGTTGTAGGTTGGTAATCATACACGCAAAAATTAAAAACTGCAAACCTATACCAGTGCAAGCCAAGGACACAAGAAAGGGAATTTTACAGCACATGGTGATATGTAGCAGTGGTTTTTACTAGCTCTACTGATCAAAGGCCCATCTAAGTGTGAAATTCTGGGATCTGGGCATGAGTTAAAGTCAATGTGATTTTATAATCACAGAAAATGCTTTCAGGGACTCTTCATCCTGGCATCTTTTTTATCCCAAAGAAAGAGTTCCTTTTGTGCTTTGTATGTATGTGTGACATGTATCATATCTGCCTGCTGCCCTTATTTCCTAATTCAACACGGGCATGGAGCTGAAATGTTAACGTGAGAACTCCCCCGATGTGCGTCACTCCGGCTTTGAAACCAACTTTAAGTTGGACAGTTTAACAACAAAGCACGCATCAGATGGAATAACGAAGACTGATAATTGCAACTAAACAGAAAATCTCTGTCTATGAATGTGAAAAGCAGACCCAACAGAAGCTGGCTGCATTTACAAAACAGATGGTGTGTGATATGGGCTCAGCTCAAATTTAGGCTACTTTAGAGCTCAGCATCTGAGCAACACTGCTTTGGCAGAGAACAATCACACTGCCTGGTAATCATGTGTCCACACAAACATAAGAGTCAAAGTGGCCAGTACGTAAAGGTTCTTGTGTGCGCGTGTTTTGGTCCAACTGTGTGTGTGTGTGTGTGTGAGAGAGAAGGAGGCCTTAAAGAGGCAGGCGCTCTCCAGGGTCAGGCTTTTATGAGGCTATGATTAGATTCTGCTTCAATTTTGTGGTGAAATATGAGGCAGGCACTCTTCTCTCTGCATGTTGCATGCATAAATGTACCCACATGCATACACACACACCCCCATGAGCACACACACAGAGCAAAGACTTTCTGTTTTAAATAAACAGGCTAGATCCCCCTGGTCTAAGCTGTACACAAAACTACGAAAACACCCCTCTGCGTCGCATCCCCCCTCTATAATACTCCTTCTGGCTTCTCTTCTTTCTCTACTTCTCAAGCGCACAAACCCACACACACTCACACACACACTCACACACAAATCTACACCTGTCCCTCTAGTCCTTTCTCGTCCCACACACGGGGAGGATAAAAATAGAGAAACAGCATGATGGTGGGGGTGGGGGGTTGGGGGGTTGGGGGGGTAGCGATACACATCACAAACCCCATCAGGAGGGGAGAGATAGAGGAGGAAGAGACAGAGAGAACATAAAGACATGGAGAGCGGGAACTGGGGTCTGTTCTAAATCGAAAATGCAGCAGTAAGCATTGAAGGGGAATAGTAAACAGTGCTGCTGACCACATAAATATGCAAAATTAGCCTACAAAGTCGCCCTAGTGGATAATTGCTCATCATAGCTTTGCCCCATAGGGAGGCTGTCTGCCAGGCTTCTTAGATTCCACATGGAAACACACGCAGAGCGTACACAACACACACACACACACACTCACACATACACACTGACACACACAGCCTAAGCAGATCTGATAAACACCAACTACACGAGCTGGATGATGGACACATGCAAAGATACGGGCTATCTTTGTAGCCCCATGACACCACTGACATACTGAAGGGCCCAGCAATTAAAAGAGCCACAATTACACTGAACGTGTTATTTGCAGCGTTCATTACTATCTGTTTGCCCTTAAAGTGATGTAACGGTGGCGTAAGACGAAGCAACAGCATCACCACTGAGCGGCTGTTTATCCACCTTAGAGCCGAGTCCATGTGTGGAATGATGAATATGAAGTGTTAACTTATTTTCTCCGGCACTTTAATATATTTACATGTCCTTTCTTAGATCCGGCCTCGATTAAATTTGTAACAGCCACCATCACGTTTGCAACAGCAACCCTGGGAGCAAAGTACTTCAATTTATCGGCCCCAAGGCACTGCCAGACCATATGCATTCAATCAATATCACAACTACAAACTTTTATTATTTTTTTAATCACTGTATCGATCCACTACTTTATCACTTATTGTTAACGACGTGTCCTGTGGTGCTTCTTCTGCCTTTTTAATAATTCATAGGCATCCAGTGTATGATGGGAAGTACAATGTGTGTGTGTGTGTGTGTGTTTGTCTTCTTCGTTTTGGCTCTAATCAAAAAACAGGGAGCAGAGTGCTGCTGCCTGGAGAGCAGTGAAGCATGACAACACACACCTGGTAAGCTGCTTATCACACTTTAATTTCACCTACTCCGAGATGCCAGCGTGACCAAACAGATGTGTGTGTTTCTGAGAGTGCTCATGTGTACAAGCGTGTACACTACATGTCTGTGTGCGCGTGTACAAACAGTTGTGTTTGAAGCAGCACAAAGATAAAGGCAGGCGATAAACACAAAGAGAAGAGGGTGCAGATTAAATGGAGAGAGAGATATCAACAGCATAGAACAAAAGAAGAGATAAGGGGAGAGATATGGGAGGAAACACGGCAGCAGTAAGGTAGGGAAAGATAGAGTGATAGATAGAGAGCAGAGGGAGATGTGAGGTTAAAATCTAACCAGGTTGGAAGGGAAGTGTGGGCCATTGAAAAGGGAAAGGCCATCTGACGGGATATAAGGATTAAAAAAACAAAACAAGTTTATACTGCATTTGAACAAGCATTAATGTGTACCTGTATGCTTTTCTCTCATTGCATTGTCTCTATGGAGAGTATTGTAACAGATGAAGAGCTGTCACTTAATCTGGATTATGAAGTTAAAGCCATGTTTCCACTTTCTTATTGCAAGAAACAACGGGGCAACATTTAGTATGTAAACACTGCCATTCCATCAGTGCATTTTGAAAGATTATACATTTGAGCTGAATAGTAATTTAATGCTCCCAAATGGAAATCAAATCATGGCAGTGCAGTATTTACCAAAGAGGGAAGTAAAAATAGAGGATAATGGCAAATAAAGGGGCAGGTATATCCAGCATTTGATCCAAAAGGACTCCCATGTCCCAGCACAGAGAGTTAAAAGGGTGACTGTGGTGGGCAGAAATGACCTTCTCACTTATGGGGGATGTCATGTTCTCCTGGAGGTAAGTTTTACAGCTCTGAAAGCAGCCTCTGCTCCCCTCCCCTCCCGAGGAACTATTCACTAAAGGCTGGGCCCTGACCTCTGACCATGCACGTGTGCTGTCACCCCACTGTCACCGTCTCCTTAAAGACACACACACACATACAAATAAAACCGCAGCTCAAACAGCCCAGTTTTAACCCTTCATGGCACATACTTGAGTGTTAAATTCTATACTCGTGGTAGATGTGGTCATTACCATGATAGCCTGAGTCTGTACATCACCCCCGCTGAAAGATGCAAATGAGATGTTATCTTTTCCATCTCCTCACTAAGACATGCCTTTGATTAAATATTCCCAGAGTAATACTGAAAGTGATATCAACTGCGCACTTTTTGTTATTCTTCCTTTTTAAATGACTGGATGTACACGTGAACAGAAAAGACCATTTTTGGGTGCAGAAGAGTTCAGGAATGTGACGCCTAAATATGTGCTACTTTACATGGATGTGTCCCAGGAGGGATTTCTACTCCACAAACAACAGAAAATACGACGGCTGAAATGCAACTTGCTGGTTATTTAACTTTTTCCACAGCTACCGTCATTTAAATCATGCATCTTTTGCTCTGCTCGTGTCACACTCCATCTTTGCCTCTCTCTCTGAGTCCAAATTAAACACAAGGCGTAGGACACGCTGATATGGCCATCTGTTCGTCTCCCTCTCAATCCCGCTGTACTTTTTCTCATTTTCCAATCTGACACTCTGTCGCCCCTGCTGAAGCTAGCAAGGACGTTTGAGGTGCAGTTTCTCTACATAAATCTAAGTGTTTCGCTCTGCTGTCTTGATTGAACTGTTAAATCAGCATGTAATCTCATAAATGAGCTTGTCACCACACCTTTAATGGCATGGCTGTTGAAGTGAGAGAAACACATCGGTATGAGTGTGAAGCTACAGTTCCATTAAAGTTGCATGAGGAGCCTCCCGTTCCACCGCTTCCTGCAATTTACAGTGATCCCAAGATTAAAGCCCACTCGGCCAAGACTACTGCTCGTACAAGCATTCACACACAGTCCTTTCGCACTTTTCCCACAATCTGACTCTGATAATGAGTTTGGGATACACCCTAACAAACAGATATGGGGGAAGAGGAGTGGGAGTAGATGGAGAAGATTGGGAGGTGAAACGGTCAAAAGGGTCAACTAACCCAGAGAAGTGGAAATGAAATGAGGGGCAGGGGAAGTGGGGGGATGGAAGCAGAGGACAGAGAGAGTGGGACTTGTGTCGAGAGGAGGACTTAGAAGGGTTACCACAAATGACTGTGAAATGAGAATCTGAGCGAGCGTGCGATGACAGAAAAAAATTAAGAAAGGCAGCAGGAAGGGAAATGTGGGTATGAGATGAGAGATGATGGATACCATGAAATGAAATGGTTAGGCATAGTGAGGAGAACAGTCTGTAACATCTCTGGTCCAGGGAAACTGGAAGGTGTTAGGAGGAACTGAAATGGGGACAGAAATACAATGGAACAAGGAAACAGATATTGAGGGTTGGGGACCAATAAAGGAGAGCATACAGGGAAAATGGAAAAGCTTTTAATGGGTAAAGAAAAGGATAGGAAAGGGGGTGGATGTGTCCAAGGAGAGTGAAAAAATTTTCTATAGTCATTTACAAATCCGTTTGAAGAAGAAAACCGAAGAGAATGGGCGGGGGGAAGGAAGGAGAACACAGGATAGAAAGAAGATGAAGAAGGGTTGCAGAAAGTGACAGCGTAACTAAACCTGTAGATGTGGGTGGGTGCTGTGTGATGTGGAGCAGGCATCAAAATATTAGAATAAATACTTTACATATTATGTGAAACTCTGTCAAACCCAAGGACAAGTCAGCATACCAGAATGATTAACAGCATCTACATGGAAATGAGTATAGACTAAGACGTGCTGGATGACTTACTGTGTGACATGGTCAACAAGAACAGGCATTTACGTGCTTTCTGTTTACCAATTTAAGATTGATGATGTGCTACCTATGCATGATAATCACTAATGGATTTAAATAAGTTCCTCATTAGAGTATTTTTTATAGTCCGGTGAAGGTTTTTCTAAGGCTCAAACTAAATAGTAAATGAGTTACTGTGGATTTTTCAAAGAGTCAAACAGAGAAAAAACAGAGGCATATAGAGCATATTTTTCATTAAAAATCTGCGCTTGCTGAAAAAAAGGCACGCGATCACCACACCCCTGTTTTAGCACTAGTCTTCCTCTGGGGAAGGGTGCTTGTGATTGTTTCATGCTGGCTCCTGCTAATGAGTATCCTCCCTGCAAATGTTTCCTCTGTTTGTCCGCAATATTCATCACCGTTTATCAGGAAATGTGATGCAGCTGTGCCTCTGCAAAGCGGGCACATGTATCGCTGTTACCGAAGTCACCAGTGGGAGAAGGTGAACTAAAACCCAGTGGAAAAGGTTATGAGCAAAAGTCAAAGGATAAATGGTAGCATGAGAACGGAAAGGAAGACACAGCAGACAGTGGAAAGATTATTTAAATGCAGAGGTCAGACTTCTTAGCCGTCCCTAATTGGATTAATGTCATTATGAACACGCTGTGCTTGTATGGCTAAGTGTGTATGTGCTTGAGCAGCGGCATTCCCCAGCTACATGAAAGAGCATGTACAATTGCAAAAAAATGTATGTATGCAGGGTATTCGTGCTCGCTCGTGTCAGAGCATTTCCCTTCCCCCCATGCCCTTTCTTCGGGTTCTCCTTCAACAATTCTCTCTCAGAGATCTTATCAGTGCTCCAGCTTGCGGAGAAGGTGCAGGAACTGAAACTCTGATCAGTTGCAAGGCGACACAGAGAGAAGGAGATAGAGAAACATTCGGTGATGGCGGCGGCGCACTAGCTGTTCTGTTCTAACTGCTGCAAGTCAGAACTCAGATAAGACTTGGAAAAATGTAATTTCTCATAAGCGGCCTATATTTTCGCGGCACTCTGTTTGGGTTTGATGGTTTTGCGCACAACCTTTGATGTAAATAGAAAGAGGATGAAACTGCAAAATGTTCCAAAACAGATGAAGTAGATTTCATGGAGAGGAAACCAGGTCAGGGAGAATAAAGAGAAGAAGAGAGGGAACGATAGAGACGTAAGGCCTATGAGACAGACACTGCTCTTGCACAGTGCCCCCTCCATAATGAACAGTGTCCTATCACTGCACAGTCATAGCGCACAATCCCTCACTAGAGAGACTTGAGGGAGCCTGGGATGAGACAAAGGGGAATGGTCACATTAATTACACACACTCTCTAGACGGGAGCTATCACCGGAGGCTAACGGAGGAAACGACAGAGCGATGGAGAGGCAGAGAAAGATAGAGAAACGGAGATGCTAATGCTCATGGAGTACCCTATGTGTCTCCAGCGATAGGGAGTGTTTGTCCTTAGCAGCAAGACGCCTGCCGGCTGCTGAGTTATGTCACGATGTTACTAATGGGAGCTGAACCTCCAGTCCCACAGACACACACTGATGTCGGGCCTCTTGTGTGTGGATACAAGGTAAATGGTAGCGTCTATGTCTTTTGGAGGGGAGGTGGGCTCTATGATTTGAATGCACATTCAAGACAAGACTTGTCAACCTGTATCGGTGTGTTAGAGGTGCAGACCATCTGAGGATGTTTGTGTTTATGACTGTTTTGCGCACTTACCCCTGGTAATGTTTTCTGTTCATGAAGGGCGCTTTGGGCTTTCAGGGCTGACTCTCTTGCACAGTACGTCAGAAACGCACATCCTGTTTCAAAGAAAGAGGCGGACAAAGAGAAAGAAGAAGACGAGAAGGGTGACGATAAAAAAGGTCAGTAAATGGCTTCAAAATCTGTCATTGTCTGTGCCTTTTACCTTCACTTTCCTCCCACAAACACACAGACACACACTTTCAAGCACCGCATTTTAAAAAACCATTTCTTGTTTTCTTTTTTCTCTTTCCTATTTGTTGCCTGCTCTGAATTATCACCAGGAGAGTTGTGCAACAGTTAAGAATGCCAATAATCATGCACTACAGCGACTACGCTTGACATCGGAAGGATGTACTTTAGAGCGGAGAAGGACACTCCACGGCACAGCACAATTCAGAACGGCACAGCACAAGTCAGCACACATGACAGCACCACAGACGTGTGCGTGGGGCTAAAATGCCTAACAGGCTTGTCCTGTCCAATTCGAACCACTATGCATGCCTCACCATCACTCCAAATGCACTCCTTCTTTTTCCCTATGTGCTGTACCTGCGTTTGAGTATGTGAGAGAGGGGTGGATAGTAGAGCTGGCTGGCCAGAGCTGTTTACTACACCTGTCACCAGCACTAAGACAACAAGATTAGCAGCAGGTTAGCATTCCCTGTGACATCTCACACAGACTAATGCAAACTCAGAATAAATTAATAAATAACACCAACTGTAAGTCTAAGGAGCTGATGATGACTCAACAAGAAGAAGAAAATAGTTTAGAATGATAAGACTCCAACTGTGACACAGCGAAGTACATAACACACACACAAAGACACACGGGCATCTTATGGTCCATCTCATTGCTTTTAAGAGGGGCTTACGGAGGCCGTGGGGATTCTCAAAACAACAGATTCCTTCCCTGGTGTCACCCAGGCTTACAGGCCCATTACACTGATTGGAGCATACAGCGTAATCTGGTTCATGTAACACACAGGGCCCCTGATCACCGTGTGTCCATGTGTTTGGCAGTGTGTGTGTGTGTGTGAGGGTGTGAGTCTTATCTTCATTATTCAAGTTAATTAAATTCCCCTGATCATTAAGACAAATAAGAAATGATCATAACCATAAATTACAGACTGCTGTCTTTGAACCTTTTATAATGTACTATATAGTGATTTACAAAAAAGTCCCGTTTAAAAATCTCCACACATTTTAGAATAAGCATGAAATAACTTTTTTGTTACATCAATACTGCTACACAGCAAGCACTTTGATGTGGCGCACCTGCTCTGAGTTTGCTCGCCTGTCTTCATGATCTCACGCTGCAGCATTAACAGGAGATGAAGACGAGTGGTGCTGGGACAGTTTCCATGGATACATGTGACAGTCGGCACAGAAAAATCCACCCATTTATCTGCCTCACTGTAGCACATCTATCTAACCAGTACTGTATCTAGCTACGTGTCTCGCTCACTGTCATTTTGACTGCCTCTGTTTGAGCTGTGTAAGGAAGGTGAGACCTACCTTTGTGCATCCCAGTATATTTGTCCTTAATCACGGTTAGCTCATAGATCTTGCCAAACTGCTCAAAAATGGGTTTGAGATCCTTTTCCTCCAGATTCCGGGGAATCTGCCCTACAAATAACTTGATGGCGTCGGCCTCCTTCATCGGGACAAAGTGGAGGAGATGACTGCAGGGGCTGAGGGGCAAACGGATCAGGAGCAGGTATCCCTGGAGAGGAGCAGCTGAGGCTGGAAGAATCTTTGGGTCACAGCCAGAAAGGCAGGGAAAGAAAGAAAAAAGTTGGAGATATGCATTAAAGAATATTACCATATGGTTGGAATATCATGTGATATTTAGTAATATGAAAATGCTTATAGATCGTAATTACAATATATATTCAGAAAATGTCTTTGATAATAAATGTATCACATTTACTATAGTATGAACATGAAAAGAAAAATTTGGTCAAAATGAAATCTGCTATTTGCATAGGGGTGAAAGATTTTCATCTCATTCTTAAAAATAAATGTATTTGTATGAAAAATGTCAGTATTTATTGCCCAGTCTCATGACAAAGGACTCCAGTGCTTCTGAGAAAATAATTATGCAAATGCTAATTAGCCAATCAAAAAACAATAATGGCCCTTTTCTCCAATTAAATTAATATAAAAAGAAAATATCTGCCAGCAAGTCTTACCTTTTGGCGGATACGCGGTGTTCAGGATCCCTAAAATGAAAAAGAGGAGAAACACCGTGACTGGGGGTAAATCATTGCATTAGAGCAGTTTCTTTGTTTAGGCAGCTGTAGGTTACAGCACACACACGGATGTCATGGGGCTCCCTTGCTCTTTGTCCGATCCCCTCTCAATGTATACACACATACGCGCGCGCACGTACACACGCGCACACGAATACACGCGTATACATACAGACGCCAGAACAAAACAAGGTATGGAAATATTCAGAAAACAGACTTTGCGTCTCTTACCGTTACCAAAAGCCAACGCTGGCCGTGCAGATTAAAAATAAAATAAAAGAAGGATGCTCTGGCTCGGGTCCTCGCGGAGCTGTCTCACTGTCCCGGACCTGCCTCTCCTCTCTGGATGCTCTCCGCTCTTTGTGCCTGCCCTGCTTTGCCTCCTGCTCGGTGGACTCACAATACAGGCTCGGTTGCTTTTCTGCAACAAAAAAAAAAAATACCGAACTCCAGGTCTCCCGGTCTGGAGGCTGGAGAAAGAAGAGTCCCGGCAGGTGACAGCTTATCGCCGTTACTATCGGAATGAGGATTCACCAACTTCTCGGCTTTAAATAACCGAAGTGGACGGAGCCGGTCAGCTATCACTTTCACGGGAGCCCACTTTTAATTTCTTTGTAGTCACAAAGTGGTAACCTGATGTACAACTGTGATGAACTCGGGACTATTTAAACTTAATTGTTTTCTTGTACAAGATTTTTTGCAGCCTTGCCGTTTCTCTTCCCACCGATATGTGGTCTGTTTGGAGTCAATTTTCCTGCGGTTGTCTGTTTGTGGCAGCGTCTTACCCGTTCGGCGGCTGTATGGCTTTTAACGTCCTATGGATGCCGGTGTCTTTCCGCTCTCTGCCGCCCCCTCCCCCTCCTATCAAAGCGGTTGCTAGCTTGTGACGTAACACCAAGGGACCGTCAATAACCCCGCGCCCCGTGTTTAAACAAATAAAACAGCTACAACTGGTGCAATCCCATTTAGAGCGTTACTCAACAAACGTATGCCTTTACGTGTAACCTTACGAGCACCCGGGTAATTTTTATCGTGCGTCCGAGGTGTGTTTAAACGGCCCGGTTTGAGTGGCGGTGCGCGAGCGAGAACTCGTCAGACGTTGCCTAGGCGACATGGTGCGCGGAGCCGCCTATTGTTCTCGCCGCGAGCCCTGGCCTTGGTGCTGAAACGATGCTTCTTGACGTGAAGCCGAAGCGCGCCTCCGACGACGAGCACGCGGTCACGACTACTACAGCTGTTCACGCCCGGGCCCGAAATCACACTCACACCCACACAGAGCAAAATGTGTGACAGAGGGTAGAGGAATAGCTCGGGGATGGAGTTGGCCTACTTTGAGAGCTATACTTTTGAGAAGCGGTTGACACTGAACCACAACCGTTAGATGTGACACAGATGGAAATGAAGCAAAATGATTGAACAGTTTGTCCAATTATGTTGTGTTTTAGGTACGTGAAATCCCCCAGAGTCTTGTAGGGAGAGCCTGAAAGGAGTCACTGGGTTCGTGGTAATTCATTCCTAAAGGTCACCATCTGCTGGCCTTGCCTGGTGCCCTCTCCATATAGCAGCCTCCACCATATAGCTGCACCCCTACAATACACTTACACGCAGCCTATATATCACGTCACACAATCCTTCCTACAAATCAGGCACACAACACTCGCAATCAGACTAGTAAATCAAAAAAGAAGCTGACATGGAGCTGAGGGGAGAAAAAAATGAATTTTTTATTTATCTTTTTGGAAACCAAGATTAAATAATTAATTAAGACAAACTCACTTCGCTTAGGTACATTTACCTCTAGTGTCCACAAGGAAACTTCCCATTAGACACAAAGCCCTTCGACGGAGGAGGGGAAATCCAGTCATTTCAGTTTAGAATTAGCATAAAAGGAGCTTTTTGAAAAACTCAATTTGTTTAGATATTACATTTAGCTTCACATTGACCTCACATTTTTAAAGAACAGGGTGCCATAAAGGATAAGTATAGTTTATTTCTACAGTATTTTTCTTTGTAAGTCACTTTGATTAGCGTCTGCTAAATGGCAAAACATCATTGTAGACATTGTGTTAAACTGGAGGAGGAGTTTCCTTCAAATTAATATTCTAAGGACAGAACTGTGATCTCAGATGTGTTTTTGCTTTTTTGAAAACAGCCAAAAGTTTGTTTGCATAAGGATAACAAAACTTTTAACTAATTTACTCCCTAGTATGCCTAAAACCCTGGTCTAAAAGCCTTGCTGCTTTTACCCACTCTGCAATGATAATTAACTTAGGAGTCATAATTGTTACTTGAAAGAAAAGTTTACCAAAGCTGTGTTTAAAATGCTTCAGGCAACAAGGCCCTTTGTTGAACTTGGGAGACATTAGGCTTAGATCATAAATATCTTTATGTAATAGCACTGTTTTCTCCCAAGCTTACAGTTCACATTTAAAAGCTTTTGTTAAATGTATAATTGCATAAACAATGTCTTTATTTGATGTGATTTTGGTCAAATGTAAACTGAACTGTTTAAATACAGTGAAAATGACTGAGCAGATTTTCATGTCCTCCTCAGTCAGGCATCTTTTATCAAGCTAAAAAAAAAGCAACTCAAGACTTTATTTAATTGAAATATAGACTATCTTTGCTCAATTAATTTCTTAATGATAACGTTCTCATCCTAAAATAAACAAATGTGTTTACCCTGAGGCGAATTTAAAATACGTCGACTCAATGGCGCCACCCTTTGGTAAAACATAATAACATCGTTTTTCCTCAAAAATCAATGTGACACATTCATCGTTTTATATTTGATTTAAGATTTATTTATAATGAAGCTTTCAGATATTCAATTTCCCACACTCATTTCTGTTTTTGTATGATTTAAAAAATGTCTGCAATTTCATAAACTCTACTGGTAACAAAAAGTCCTATACCTTCTCAAAACAGAAAATAAATTACATGTTTTTCAGATCATAGATAAATTACTATTCTTTTATGTTTGTATATATATATATGTAAATATATACATATATATGTATATAGAAAATATAATTTATACTACAAAGGATTACAGATAGGAATGCGACATTAAAAGCCACAGCTGCAAAACATAAGACACATACACAAATGCATGCATGCATATGGAAGCATCCACAATTCAAGCGCACAACAATGTCACTGATTCAGCAGTTATATGACAGTTAGATATGAATAAATGCAACCTACAACAACACTCCTGATCACTCTACTCAGTTACAAAACATAAGTGTGACTATGCTCAAAGAAAAGTACACGTTAAACCATATCTGACAAATATACAAGCTCCTCACATTTGACTGGGCGTGAGTACATGTTGGGTTAGAATATGTTGGATATACAGTTAACAGAAAGGGCATCAAACAGTACTTGCACACAAATATACAGAGATTGCTGCTGCTTCATAACGCAAAGTAATACCCAAATGACAAAGATGGTCCGCTGTGTATAAAAGTCAGAAAAAACACGGTTTGCAAATCTCATAAAAATACATATTTTTCTCCCAATGAAACAAGAAAGCATGTCAAATGTTAACATTGAGAAAATCATACAATCTCAATAAACATCTTATTATCTTGCATTTGGGATTGAGGGGGGGGAAATCTGGATGGTACTAAAAAGAAACATCTGGAGGAACATGATGCAGCTAATTAGGGTGACAGGCAACAGGTCTGTAACATGTCTGTGTATAAGAAGAGCACACCAGGGAGGCAGAGATAACACATCTTCCAACTGTGGAACAATTCTATATCAGATAGGAATGGGACAACTTTCCCGTCCAGCCACCTCCTTTCCAAGATATTTAATTAAATAAACATGGCTCTCTCCCAGCATTTTAGAGACATGCCATCAAACTAAAGACGAGTAAATGCCCACGAGACAGTTGAATGGTCTCGCTTTTAACTTTTGATATATTTTCTCTGTTCCACAGGGATAATTACTTTGGTTTATGAGAATTACAAACTGCTGTATTGGGCTTTATATCTTACATAGTCTCCCAACATTAAGGGAGTTGTGTCTGTATTAAATTTTATGGCAAAGCAGGATGACTGCATTTGATACATATCACAGCTAAGATTGCAAACTACTGCAGGGCAGAGAGCAGCTTTGACAGTCTCAGTGACGTCTCTAAATCCTGACTTCATCTATTCTCATGGGACAGATCCAACAACCTTTCCCAAGAAGACAATGACATTCAGATGTTTGGAATACCTCAGCACAGCTGCGATGGCTGCAAAAACAGTTAGATGTCCTTCAAGCAAGAGGACATCTTTCAAATAGTTCTTTATTATCAACAAATTCCATTAAAAAGGATAAAACCAAACCAACTAAAATAATGCTGCCCAGAAAAAGCTTGCTCTGGCTTATTCCTCCTGGCTCCTGTGTTATCTGAAATCTATTTAAAAAGCTGACATACCTCCTTACATTAAAACCCAGGGGCTGTAGTTTGTTCTAATAATTGATCAGTAAATCCTTCATAAACCAAACACGCTGAATAAATTATCTGACAATGTAAGAAATCTGCATAGCCTCAAACTTTCTACCGTTTAACTCTTGCTTGAAAAAATAATCTTGGATTAAAAACATTATCAAATTGCAAAGTAGGAAACCTAAAATGTATAATTCTACAATGGAAATAGAATCAATTTCGGGATGATGTTCTCTTCTGACTTTATGAGAAGAACCCTTCACTTAATTTATGCCTTTATAAAAATGTTTTTAAAAAACACATGAAGCCTTGCATATGAGTGAGGATTTTTTTTTTATAAGACAAAATGCTCTTGTGAACCCCTGAACAGTCAGTGATTACAGAGTTTGGAATACTCACAGTTTTCACTGTGTAAATGCCTTTGTAAAGGAGGGCTGACGGGGAGAAACTGTAGTTTCTCAACCTTTCTGAGCGAATGCCCTTTGAATTTGTATATGACATGCATCATTTTCAGCAAACAAATTGATTGAAAGCTTTTTGTCCTTCTAAGTAAAAAGGAATAGAATATTAAAAGGAAAAAAGATATGTGAGCCAAAGACACCACACACTCTGTGCTGTCTAACATCCACGTGAACGCTCCTTGTTTGGGAAGTCTCCTTTCTGTCTCTTAGTATCTTTTTATTTGGTCACTAACCACTGTGGTAACCCCACCCCCTTTGGTTCATCTGTACAAATACTGAATAAAAGGTCACTTGAGGAGATGCTTTTTGGCTAATGGTAAGACACATACAACTTGTAAATAAATCCTTCTCGCTTGGCTGAGGGAAGCCACAGCAGCTAAGGGGGAGGGGGCTTATACACAGATCTATTCCAGTAGATCTTCGGCACACTGCAGTACTACAATATCCAAAATTCACCTGGCACATATGGTAATTATTTGATAAACACATAAGTAGCAGTGAGCACGTCTGAATGCATCTGCTTTGAGATCCTGTAGATTAGGAGGGCCAAGTTTGCTGCTGAAACACAGCTGTGTCCTCAGTGAGCACCTTCTGTTCCAACCTCACAGCCACAGAAACGAGTCTCCAAGAGTGGAAAGGAAAATATCGACAGTGCACCTGTTAAATGCACAGTACACTAAAGAAAGCCCAGTGGAACTTGTGGCTCGGGATCAAATCAGTTTCTGATACGAAAAAAGAATTGTGAGTTTTCACAGTGTTTTACCTGAAGAGTCAGGGGGCAATATCTTATTTGAATGGCATGTCATTTCTGGGCTGCCCATTAATACAGACTCATCATCAGCTAGTGAAGTCTATTCTTGGCCTGCTTGTAGTCCAGGGCTGCCCGTGGCTGGCTGCTCAGTGCCTCTTGGCCCGCTGGGTACTCTGTGCACAGGAGGCGCAGCAGGCAGTCTTATAGTAGGAGTAGACGCACATTCTGGCCTGCACCACCATCAAGCAGTTATCGCGTCTGTCCCTGCAGTTTTTATCTGCCGACGGAGGGAGGGAAGCAGAGGTTAGCAGGGATGATGACCACAACGCACACACCCGCACCGTCTCACAGACGCCCACCTGTGATTTGCAGGCCGCACGGGACTGCGTTGCAGACCTGTTCCTGTTCGGGCCTAGCGCTGACGTCACACGCTTGACTGTGCCTTCGGTCCGGCGTTAGGCACCGCACCTCCCTGACCTGCAAGCCCTTCCCACAGGACTGGGAACACTAAAACAAGAACAAATGGAGTGTAAACAATACAGCAAAGATCCTCTGGCTCTTCCACTTTTCACGTCTTGTGGGCTCTCACCGCGCTCCACTCTGTTGTGAACCACTGTGGCTGACATTCCCCCATTTCGCATTCCTGGACAGCGGCAGGCTTCTCCAGATGAGCACAATTTGTGGCTGGCACCACGGTAAAGTCATTCTCCATCTTCTCGACACAAATGATGTCTCGTCGCTGCGTTCCATCTCCACATGGCACGTTGCACTGTGAGAGTGTATCAAATGGGTCAAATACAGCAGCCAAGAATGCAGCGTGTGCAACAAAGAAAAAGGACAAACTAATTTCCACAATCCTGTTGGACATTAGGTATACATAGAAAAAGAATTAGATGAATTTCAACTCATACAAACCTTCGATTTCTCTTTTTTCCTTTTCTGAGAAAATTTAAATTAGATGACAGCATCCCTTTAAAAGTTTTAACAGGCTCATGTTTACCAGAGTAGTTGACAGTCTCTTCCAGAGTCCTAAACTGTTTCTAATATTGTTTTTTCGGGTTGATACAAGACTTCAGCTACTTAGCAGTTCAGACAATCAGCTGACAGTGCAGGCATCCCATGTACTCTACAGAAGTTGAAAGTCCTTGGCACACATTTGAGAATAAGGCTGCAGCCTTCAACTGGATGTCAGCCCACTTTACTCTAACAAACAGATGGATGGTCCCTGCTAATTTTTTATATATAAACATTTCACAGCTAAAAGTGCGGTTGTAGATTATTTGAGAAGAATATTTCCCTGCTCCATCCTACCTGTGACCAGGGGCTGCTGTACCACATGGATATCGGCACACATGGACCTCCGTTACAGGCCTTCATCTCAGCGGGTTTTTCAGCAATGCAGTCACCTCCTCCTCCACCCTCTCTGACCCCTCCTCTGGTAAGACACACCACTTCTCTCTTCTGCACCCCAGGGCCACACTGTGCAGAACACTGAGGACACAAAGTGGAATATCATGTTGGGGATTACAGCTGATTGCATGTTGCTCCTTTTTTTAAGTGCCTGTAGGTTACTTACAGTCTTGGACCAGTCACTGAAGTACCAGTTGGTCACGCAGGGGCCCATGTTACACTCCTCAGCTCCCTGTGGGCGGAGCCTGGAGTTGCACTCGTTGTCGTTTACTATGCTGCCCTGATCGCTGACACAACGCACATTCCGTGTCCTTCTCCCCAATCCACAGTCCACTGAGCACTTTGGTAAATAGAGAAAAGAAGAAACATGAGACAGAGAATGACCACTTGAAGCAAAGACAATTGGACTGAGAGGTTGCACTTCTATAACCTTCACAAGAATTTAAAATGAGCCAAATTACACTGTATCATCGAGTTAATCCTTTACTGGAGAAACCACCAAACAGACCGAGAAAAATATGCACTTGGCCTTATACCATCATGACCCGAGAACAGACACAGCTCCCATTCACAGAGCAGCATGATTGACCTACCGTGCTCCAGTCCGAGCTGACCTCCCAGTGGGAGCACAGGCGGAGCTGGCATGTCTGTGTGGACTCTGGTGGGGTGAGGCTGGCACAACGCTGGGGGAGGACCATGGTGGAGCGGTTTCCAAAGCTCTGTCTGCACTGAAGCTGCCTCTGCTGCACACCGGCTCCACAGGACACGCTGCACTCTGACCACGCACTGGCCTCCCAGCTGACACACAGACAAGGAAACGGCTTCGTCGTCAAGACAAAACTAGCCCGACCATAAATGTTCAAGTTAGTTTGTGCAGGTAAAGCTGAAAGCCTTTGTTTAAAGGGCCAATCTGATGTTTCTGTATCTTCAAATTGGTCATAAATGATCCAGAAAACACTGAAATGGTTTTGATGTCCTGCACTGTGTTGGTGTTTAAACCCTTAAAAAAAAGCCCTTCAGGCACTGATTTTTCTCAGCAAGACTTACAGGTACAACAACCGTTAAATATGAATTTACTCACAATGCTGGGCAGGGGTGCGTGTTACAAGGTTCCTCCTCAGGAACGGGTTTGGCTGCAGAGTCACACTTATTGCCTGGCACCTCTTCGCCTGTATGGCGGTTTATACATAGAACGACTCTATACTGAGAACCTACAGAGAGAGGGGATGCACAGAAACAGAACGAAACACACTCTATTTCAGCATTATTGCACTTACACCCCTTAACCAGAGGAGGGTGACACCACATCATCCAAAATAATCAGGCCGAAATGAATGAAGTAAGAGACATATATGAATAATAAGAAGCCTGACCTTTGCCACAAGAGGCAGAACACTCTGTGAGGCCACCTCGACTCCAAACAAAGGGCAACTGGGTGTCGGGTGGCAGGTCAGTACGAGGGGGGATTCGAGCATTCCTGTTTGGTGCAGATGCTCGTGAGCGTGTCCTTTGAGGCATCCACCGATCAGAGGATTGGGGAGAGAACACAGACGAAGAGGAGGAGGAGGAGAAAGACGGGTCTGAAACAGGAGGAGCAGGAGGAGGTTCTTCTACTGACACAGTGTAGGGTCCTGGGAGGGGAGATAAACATAGATGAACATTAAGACAAATTAGAAAGGAGAGGGAAAGAAGAAAAAAAGAGAAATTGACACCAGGTGGAGAAAGAGAGTTGAGATAAAAAGGGTGAAGAAATAGGCAGACTGAAAATGAGAGGAAGGGAGTGAATCTAAGTCTAACGATGTCATGATGAGGTCATGGTCTCATGACAGCAAACATGTCGAACAGATAGTCTCCCAGCTAGGTCATGGGCAAGCAAGTACGCGCAAACATGCTCATACAAAAAATCTCCCACTGATCCCACAGCCACACCCATCCTAATACAAAAAGGCACCGGCCTTGTCTTACAGTGATATTTTCTCATGTAATTTGGAAAGAATGGCTCTTGAGGGTTTGGATTTACAGCTCTGTTCAGCCACGGTAAGTTTTAGCTTTGCGCTAAGCAGACGCAACATTTGGAAACAGCCGCTGACAGAGAGGGCAGTTACGAAAGATTTAAGATGCAATGGACGCACCACGAAGGGGGGCCCGTGCTGGCTCTCGCTCCCTCAGTCTCTCCCAGGGTGCTTCTCTGGACGTCTCCCTCTCCCTTTCTATAAGTCTTTCCATCTCTCCGTCCTTCTTCTCCACAGGGATGTAGAACTCATAGTCGATACCTGGGTTCTCCTTGTGGAATATGAGCTACGGAGCAAAACAGGCAACACATGCCATAAAACAACTTGCAGAGAAATGGGCTTGTCAGAGGTCAGGATGAGCGGCTGTATTTTAAGCTGGTCTCTCCACAGGGGTTAATTGCGATGCTGCAAAACCCTGCAGCTCATCTAAGAGAGTTATTCTAGTCTTAATCAGTAGTCCCACGGCCAAAACATTTAGATTTAGATCATTTTCAAACTATGTCTATATCTCTCAGTCGGTATACTGGCATAGATATAGTTATTTTGATAAAAATCAGGTGCAATGTGAAATATATTTTTTATATAAAAATATTTTTAAAAAAAACAGAATGCAACTGTTTTCAAAATGATATAACTTGTTGTGGGTCAGTATTAAACAAATATTGTAATAATTCCCTACTTTATGCTGAGTAACTCGACTTCTCAGATTCAGATCTTTTGTAACTCTGGTTCGATTTTTTAAAATTCTGTCATGAGTAAGTTCTATTCTCTAGAGAAACAAAGGTTGAGACTCTGAATGAAAAAATGGTAGCATGCTCCAAATTCTCACTGTTGTTGACAGGAGATCATTTAAAATGTTCCCAATCTGCTTGGACACCAATCGTTGAGGCCGTCTTCATTAAGTTTATTTGACCATGCTCCGGTTTATGTTTACTTACAGGGTTTAACTGAAAGCCTTCCTGTGCTGAAGTACTTACATATAGCTGCAGCTGTGTTGTGGTAGGTCCTCGTGCCCTCAGGGACTCCCCTCTCTCTTCCGCCCCTTCTGACTGCGCTCTGGGTCGGGTGTAGGTAAAAGTGGTCCCCCCTGCCTGATACTCCCCGGGAGCATCAACAACCCAGCGCCCGTTCACCACAGACGCCCCTGTGCCGCTCCTCATGGCTGGAGAAAAGTGTGTGGGAGCAAAAGTGTCAAAAGATGTCAGTCTTATTTTCTTTTTGCATTTAGACCCTGTTTAGTCTGGCAAATTCTTAGGAAACCCCCCATGTGTTCAAACACACTCCCAGACAGATAAACACAGACTCTGGAGCGGTGTTTCGTTAACAAACAGGACGCTGGCGAGGCAAACACTCACGCATGCAAACTTGTACACACTTCACTGCTTCCTTATGGGCTTCAACAATACTAGCTTTATCTGGCCGGAGTCTGCAAGGCCACAAAATCCACAGTCTTCGTTGAAGCCAGCAGACACGTGGTCCGGGGCCAAATCTGCACTTCCCTTGCCAATATTTCACTTTTAGTGGAACTGAAGCTACTTTTATCCAGGAAATCTTGAACTGTGCTTTGTAGATTTGTGAGTGTGTGATTTTGCCTGTCTGTTTCGACTCACCCAGGTAGTTAGGGCTTGCTCGTCTCTCCGTAATGTTGATGAACGTGGCTCCGGGTGGGATGTCCAGGATCTTGTAGTAACCGAAGGGAACCGTGGCATTTTGGAAGCTTCCCGTCACCTTTTGGCAGGAGGTGTCCTGCCCACCGCATACCCCACACTTGTCAACCACAGCATTGGAGCCCAGAACCCCATCACAACCCTCCGTCTGGCAGGAGAAGACGGTGAAAGGATGTGAGTGATGGGTCAGACAATGAGAGAAAAGTGGGGTTGTGGGAACAAGGGAGATGTGGCAGGAGGGGTGGAGACATGTCAAATCTAATGCAAGTGATTATTTCACTGTTATTCGTATAAATTGGTTACTGGTGGTTGCAAGATTCCTACCAGAGGAAGACGGGTGAAATGAGGGTGAAAGTAGTCAAAAATAGTCAAAATACAAGAAAAAATAGAGATGAAGCCCAGTGGAGGCCTGGCTGAGTATGAATGGTAGGTTTAGATTAGTCAGGCTCTTTCCTATGAGATCTGTCAGATTAGAAGTAAAAAAAATATCTGACATTTGCACGTTTAAGTCCACTCACCATACATCTTCCCTCTACACACACATCATTTGTGCTAACGTTGAAGCATGGCGTTCCATCCCTGACCCGCTCTGCCTGCCGAACGTAGAATCTATAGCCAGCAGGTCTGCAGGTCAGCTCACACTGCTTATCGGCACCGACTGCAAAACACAAGCGGAGGGCACCCATGTGAATAATGTCATAATAATATGAAAACATATTGACTGTATCCTTGTCTTTAAATGCGTGTAACTCTTTGCAACCATTCTGTCTATCTGCACAACGAAGAGGAGAAGCAGCTGGGTGATGAGCGTCTTTCCATGTGGTCAGGAAACTGAGGCCGGACCCTAACTGTCCGACGGTGAGACACACATCAGCCATTTCCCCTTCTGCTCAATGTGCTCACTGATGTAGCCTTCCCAGGAGATACTTACTTGCAAAAAAGAGGTGTTAACATCAACTTGAGGAAGGCAAGATTTATGGGAGTAACTCTTCTGCAGCACACAGCAGGGAGGAATACATGTGCAGAGAGAGAGAGAGCAGCCGAGAGGAATCAAAGAGAGAGAATCAAGGTCAGAGAGGAAATGAAAAGTCCTTCAGTGCTGTGAGGAGAAGGCAGACCAGTGGACGAGTAGTGAATGCAGAGGACCTCAGAGGGGAGTCGGAGCACAGGCAAAGAAAGATGTGGAATAGAGGGAATACATAACAGTTATGGGATGTATGCTTGTTTAAATTCCCCCGATAGCAACTCTGCAGAGTGTTAATGTACCGTCGATGTACTGTAAAATGATTAATTTTATTGTTCATATGCATGTCGAATTTCTTTTAGCCATTTTAGGAGGGGAGAGAGGGTGTGTTCTCAAAAATGTGGAACTATTTATTTTGAGGCAGTATGGGGACAACTATTGGGAAGCAAAGGACAGTGAGCTGCTTTTGTGTTTGTATATTTCCTTCAAAGAAAAAGTAGGGTTTAAGTTCTCAGTGTTTATAGACAGTGTCTATATATATGTGTGTGGGTGTATGTGTGAGTGTGAGTGTGTGTGAATGAACAGAGCTGTGATTATGTTGCATGATAAAAGGGCTGAGGACATGAATCACAGCAAAAGTCATGAGTCAGATTCATTTGGACATAAAAGGGAAGAGCTCCTGAAAGTGGAAGTGAGTGACCGTTCACCTTTCTGCCATATTTCACAGACAATTTACAACACAACAGTAAGCACTATCAAATCCCATTTAAGTATGAAAATCTTAACCCCCAAGACCAGTTATAGACTATAAACTATAAAACTATTAGAAGCTGCATAATCCTGACCCAGAAGGTGTCTAGAATAAACAGTGCTATCATCAGACCTCTTTAGCACAGAAAGAAAAAAATCTGGTTGTCATTAGTTTGTCATTCTCAAAACTTTCACGCCTAACTAAAGGACAATTCACTGTTTTAAAAAGTATTTGCCAGCTCGAAAAGACATCAGTGGTAAGTGACCTAAAGTTTCCATCATCTTCAAAGTCAGAGGGAGACAGCTGAGTGCAAAGTGTAAAGGGCAAATACCCGACCCCTGCTTTCACCTTGTTAAGTTAAAGGAACTCCATATGCCTTCACAAAATACCCAAAGCCTTTATCCAAAGTACAACAGTGCTTTACCATGTGTAATATACGCAATTCACAACAATTCACAAGTCCTTTAAAAAAAGATATGCTCAAAGAAGAAAGAAAAACTGGACCGCCCTAAGCCATTCAGCTTTCCATTGCATTGCCTGGAGTGTTTTAGAGGACTGTGGTGAGCTTTCCCAAACAATGTATTTATATCAAAGATAAGCTATGCTGTGAGTCAGACAAAAAAATGCTTGGTTTGGTCAAGCAATGGACATGCAGTTTGTGCACTGTCGTTTTGCTTTACACCCTAGCAAACAACTATTTTCCTGTTCGTAGTATATAAAGTAAGTCAATGAGTGTATTTAGTCTCCTAAGTGGGTATAAGTGGCACAGATGTCATGCACAGGAAGCTATTGATGCAGGCAGGATGTTTGTCTTTACAAAACTCCCCAAAAAATAAAATCTAGATATGACTTTGTTCATCCAATCTTGTAAATAACCTTTTTGTAGAAACCGTAGAAATTCTTCAGCACAGCTAATCATCAGCTTCAATGTGCTTAAACAACACATGGAGGAGCAGAGATGGAAACAGCAGGCCAGCAGATACAGCTGCTTAATCATAAATACTTTCACTGGCTGTGAAATATGGTGAGTTCAAAGAAAAGACTTTGCCATTGTATAGCTTGTATGATAGTAATGGACAAGTGCAGAAATTACAAGCCCCAAAAATATTTATTGCTGAAATTTAAGAGCTCTAGTAATTTCATAAAGTATCTCAAGGTAAAAATTGCAATTAACTGAATATTTTGCAATAGTATGTGCGCAAAATCTTTAAAACAGTCTAAAGAAGATCTCGGGAATCAAAACACACATTACAAAAGATCTTTTCAGGCATAAACAGTCAAGAAGACAAAGCAAAACCACATTTTCCACATGTTTGGCTGTGTAGTAAAAGAGTTCAAATTGGCCTACCAGCAGTCCAAATCTGGCATCCACTGCAAACATTTAGTACATTATGAAACAAAAACAAAACAATGGAAGCCTCAATGTGTCAACTCCAGCATCGAGTAAGAGGGGGAAAACATTTCAGTTGGAAACACAGACCCTAAAGACCTTTCCATCCCTCCATGGCCTCCATTGTTCTGCCCTTTTCCATCAAAAGTTGCTGAGGAGATGACTCAGCTAATTCAAAGCAAACTAGAGAAGTTTCTGACAACTATATGCTTCTAATTTATTTTGATGACAGACCTTTGTTATGCACATTCCCGCATTTAACACTGCACAGGAGCATGCAGCAACTGAGACACAAAACTTTGGTTTCCACCGACGGTTTTTGTGGTCTTTGTTGCCTTTATAGCTCCATAAACAGGGAAAAATATAAATATTCTATTTTTGTGGTTTTATTTATTTAAAACTGGTTTTACTGTAGAGCTGAAAATGATGTGACAGCACGAGTTATCTAACCCGCTAACACTTATTTTTCAACATTGCTTCCTCACTTGTCTGCCACCCTGTGCTTTCTGTTGCCTGATAAATACAGGAAGAAAGATAATAAAGTAAGAGGAAAGAGAAATACAGAGGGGGAGTGTTCCCACCTTCATTCTGTCCATGCTCATTCTCTCCATCCGTCTGCCATAGTTATCTTTGAGAGATTAAACTGGAGACAGTGGCAAAAGAGAGGGGAGATAAAAGTGGGAGATGTCCTGGCCCTTTCTTTCTGTTCTCCCGCATCATCTCCCATATTCAACATCTTCTTGAGTCAAAGCTGAGATCATTCCAACTCCTAACCGTCTTTTATTAATTTGTAGTTTGACTTGAATTAGTCTCTTCCTGTCTTTCTCTTTTTGCTTCAATCTCTGATCTCCCATTCACTTCCACCATCCCTCTGTCCCTCACTGAGCTCCGTGTTCAGACAGTGGAACATATGTTGTCTGAATATACTTTCCCACTATCTCTTCATCTAAACAAACCCGAGCAGGGAGAGAGAAAGAGGCAGTCAGTGGGACAGGAAGGGGATAGGATGGCTGTGCAAAGAGGGGATGAAGCCAGAAAAAAAGGATGAGAATATTCAACTAAAACAACACCTGCACGTGCGGCAGTGGCTGACATACGTCCAGAAGAACGGACTATCACTTCTGCAGCCTCTAAGCACAGAGGCAGCCTTCGTGCTGGAACCTCTCCTCCAAATACTTAGGCCACATCAGAGCACATAAGTGCACAATTTGTTTCACATAAATAGTTCTAAACAGAGGGAGGAGAATGAATGCCCCATGTTTAAACATGTAAACAGACATAGTTCACTGCAGCCTCCAGAGTCATGATGAGAAGCTACTTATATAAATATAAGGGGCTTCACTTGTGGCCGGTGGGAGCACGCTGAGGGAAACAGTGTGATACAGTTTGCCTAACAGAGCAGAAAAGAATCACCGCCTGCTTATAGATGGAGTGACGACACCTACAAAGAGCTTACAGCGCCGTCTCCAACACAGCAGCCAGCGGCTGTGACATTTCGGTAACCTCTTTTACTCAACGGGCCTTGTAGTGAAGCGATACGGCTGAATTCTGTAATAAATGTTGTCCTGTTTCCCCCCTCTCTGTCCAATTGTCTCTGATTTCGGAGCCAACTTCAAGGGCAAGGTATTTTCCTTAAAGCCAGGGTGGAGCAGAGGGCAGGGAGAAACAACAGATTGACAACCTCAAACAGCAAGTTCGGTTCAGTACGTAGCGGTGAAAAACTGTGGTGCTGCTGGAAAGGAAATCCCCCTGTGTACTTATGCAGACAGTTTGACTCCAGCTGATACCCCCAGCCTGACCCAGACTGCAAACACACAAAAATGACCATGCAGATCCACCTCTGTCCTTCACACTCCACAGATTTACAAGGGAAAGTTATTAAAATATGATAATATAGTTATTAAAATACTAACGCAAATTGCATAACATTAATGTTCAATATTGCATTTAACCGATGGAATAAAATATGCCTAACAATAAACAACTGTGTGAAATACAAAAAAACCCCCACCAATTTTGTAGTTGTTATTTTATTTACCCATATTTAGATATATTTGATTTTAAGTTAAAAGTATTGCCTGAAAATATATTTTTTTAATGAATAATAGACATTTGCAGGCAATGCCATATTATGTATTAAGAAGCAAATATTCTGCACTGTAAATCTAGACCGTCTTCAGATGAAAGAAATATTTCAGCAGATTTTATTCATTTCAAGTAACTTATTTGACTTCATTGAGAATATCATTAAAGTAAACAGTAAAAGCCAAATGTTAACGGGTCAGTAGTTTTCAGTTGGTTCAAAGAAAGGTCAATGTCTCTGAAATCAAAAGGATTTTGATTGTTTTAATAATAATGTATGATACGATATAATGGCAACATTTGGACAGCTTGGTGAGATATTGTTTGATACATATTTCAAGTTTTTTTTGTTTGCTATTTATTCTATATCATGTCATTCAGTCTGCAACAAAGTTTAAATGGAACTAATCTAACCTTGACCAGGATAGTATCCTATAACTCATTCCATGGCCATATATCTCTTTTAATGCTGTGTAAGTCTGTGAACATTAAAAATCAATCATTTCCAAATTAACAAAGCACAAATTCAACTCACAGTCGTCTAACTGGACATTTATCTCTGTCAGTGGTTGGCAATGCAATTTATAAATCTAACCTGACATGTTAATGGCGATTGGAAACACTTTCCATGACTGCCAAGTCTACCGTGCATTACTAACACATTTATATGCTGTAAAACTAGAATTTACAAGATCCAAAATATGTTTGCTTATAGTTGTTTATGACAACTTAAAGCAAAGTTTATGAAGCATGCTGGATAGTAGATCATTGATGCTTTGTAGCTCCAAGTAAAAGTATCACAGATCTACAAGGTTTAATATCAGTTCACCTTGTAATTAGTTTTCATGCACAATTGCCAAACACTTTTTATTTTTTTTATTTTACTTATTTTAAAGTTATTCATATTATTTTGTGAAGTTTGACCACAGCAGATAAAATGAGTCTTAGTAGGTCTAAAACACTGCATTACTATACATCCAGTAGATGCACAGAAACATTAGTATTCACTCCAATCCAACCCGCCATCTGTCCCATCTCCCATGGGGAAGCAACTGGCTTTAGCATCTCGTTCCTCCACGATAGCTCCATTTATACTGGATAAAACAAGAATAGCTTTACACCCACAAACATCTGTCTTCTGCGTGCATTGGGAAAGGGTGCGATTGGTATTCGATCTGGGTCGAATGACTGCAAACGCAGTTTTTATCAGTTGGAGCTCAGAGTGAATACCAAATGAAGGCCCCAGAGCGCTGAGGGTAACCATGCCGTCTCAGTGGGAAAGGAGGGAAATGACTTATCAAAGTGAATGAGTAGTCGTAGAAAAGGGTTCATCTGCCTCTGCCTGTTCGCTCAGCAGGTGGCAGACACCTGTGAATCACTGCTTTTTTCCATGAAAAAATGTTCCTTTGGCAGCTGAAAATGAAGCTGATGTGAGACTGAAGCATTGCGGGAAAACTGTAGGCTGAGAACTAAGATAGTTGGCTACCACTTAAAGGAGGATTTCAGTAGGTTTTTTATTTTGATCTATGGTTTGTTTTCATTATTGGAAAAGTCCAACTTGAACTTTGAGTGTTTCAAATGGTGTCATGCTCCCGATTTCTAACGAAAACCATGTTTGTGTAACACTCTCCATGAAATCCCTGTATTTAAGTTTTGTAACAGCTGTATATTTGGGCTGTTGTGGTAAGAGTGTTTTGCATTGTGTGTGGGGCTGATCCGCTGCTTCTGGACCAAGGCCCTCGCAGGCTGCTGTAACAGCAATCACAAATGCACAGACAAAAAGACACACAAACACACATGTGCAAACATTTCTCCATATATTCTCCCACATCAGCTCAGCTTTTATCCTAACCCCTGCCAATAAACCTAATGCTGTAAATACACAGGGGCTCAACATACGCATATTTTAAAAGCGTCATGACAAACATTGTTGATATCATCTCACAGCTGTTTTTCGCTATTTTCTTCCCCTCCCACGTTTGCGATATTCCCTCTATCCACTCTTCCTTTTCTCTTAAATTCCTCAAATATTTAATAGTGTTCTCTCCTCCTCTTCTTACCCTCCCTCCAGCACTGGAAAACAAGGATAA
>CAJRST010038888.1:8126620-8192348 GCA_907169785.1 Menidia menidia
CACTGAGGCTTCAGAGGAATAGGGAATCGCAGTAACTCGGTCTGCTTCTATCAGTCATGTGACAAAACACTTGCATCCCATCACCTCTCACCTCCCTCCTTCTTTCTTTTTCTCCCCTCTTCTTTATCTCACTCAGAAGGAATCTGGTTGCTTAGTCAGAGCTGGGAGTAGAAGCTTGGCAGGAGAGGAGGGCAGAGAGGGAGACGTTGGACAAACCGGGGGGGAAAAAAAGAATAAAAGCAGACCGAGTTACTGCTATTCCCTATTCTTCTGAAGCCTCAGTGCTGCATATAGATGAAGCCCTGCTCCAGCGGAGGGTTGGGCAAGTAATGGAGGCCTGCCAACACACGCTCATACCGCAGGAAAATTGAACTGACTCAAACCCACTCTGATTCTGTTTTCATCCCCCTCGCTGCCGTGCCATTTTATTGTCCCTTTAAATGCATTAGCACGCTGAACTGTGCTGCAGCCAAACTCTCGACTGCCGCCAGCATGTTAACTCAGTCCTCACCTTCAGTGAAAGGCTCCCAGTTATAGACGCGACCCATGAACTCCTGGGTGTTAAAGGCCGCGCACTGCTCCGCTCTGGGCTCCAACGCTCCACCCCCGCACACCTGGAGGACAAAAACAGTAAGTCACGGAGAGAAAAGGACTACGTTTCAGTGCCACGCATTATTCCGATGTGAAGAGCTACTAAAAACAAATGTCTTTCTCTTCAAATCCCTGGAGAAGGCAGGGTGGAGTGCAACGAGCGGAGGGCGAGGAAAAACAGCTGATAATGATGGGGAAAATCAGCTTGAGACGAGGAGGGTAAAGGCAACCACATCGGGCCTTGAAGCCCAAACTCACACACACGTATTCTCCACGCTGCTCTGGGCAGCAGCGAGAGTTTTACAACCATATGGAAATGATAGATTTTTTGGAAACGGCTGCTCACATAAATCCGCTGCGACTTTCAGTGCATGACCACGAAGTGTGAGCGGCTGTGTGAGCACGTGTGCAGGCGTGTGTGCGTGAGCAGCCAATGCTCGATCGAGAGGAGTCCTCACGGAGCCATAGAGGCAGAAATACAAACGTTTCAGGATACCTGCACATAAATGACTGCTTAAATACCAGGCTGACAGGACTCTGCAGCACTCAGAATAACCCACGGGGCTGGACAGCTGTCCACAAACACACTCTTTAGCTTATACATATATAAGTTTAGCACATTTACTACTAACTGAGAGCACTTCTATTGCACCTCGCCAAATTTCAGAGAGAAAAAAAGCATACAGAGTGCAGTGAATTATCAAGCGAGTGCTCCTGAAAATATTTTGGCTCAGGACAGCGTCTAACAGATCCACAAAAGAGTTATTCCTCTCCTAAATTTATCAGATGGATTCTTTTAAAGCAAAGTCCTCCAAACAGCGGGAGGCATTAAGGCTGGAAGGCTTACACTGCTTTAACACCAGAAGATATTTTTTAAAATGGTCTTTTAAACACCACTACACCTGAATTAACAAGCCAATTAAAACCTCCAGTTACATCCATAAAATCTTCATCCCCAGTAGTTTGTTTACCCCTCCGTGAACTGAGGGCTACAACAAACCCAGAACAGAAGTCAAGTTGAGTAATTGTGCCTCCCAGGAGGCGATCCTATGATATTAAACTTATACAGGCTGCATTGGACTACAATCTCAGATAATCCCAACTATCTGAGAAAATTAGGTAGGTTTGTCCTTTTAGACATGGCCACTTAAGCGAATGCACATAGCTGCAGCTGCATTGCAGATGGTAAAATAAATGATTCATAAGCCTTTTTACTGTCAGAAGTTGCTTGTCATTTTCGAAATTTCTGCGTTAAAACGTTCAATAAGTAGGTCTGTTTTTGTAAAGAAAAGAAAAGGCTCTCTGGGCCCCTGTCTAAATCACTGCTGAGCAGAACATGTGCACTGCATTTATTTGAGGGTTTTCCTTATTGATGTAGGTATGAATAAGGAATTGAAATGTTTATTTTCCTGTCAAATTCCAAGTGCAAGCAGGATGAAAGATGAATCTAAAGATATCCGAGGTGACTAACGTTTTAATTTACGAGAATTTATACGTTTTAAGTGATTTCTTCCAGAAAGAAGAAAATCACTGCAATTATTTAGGCACCTGGCCTGTAAGAGTGAAATATAAGAAGTTCAGGAAAAAGGAAATGAATAAAAAACTATATTAGTTTTTCTTTTTAAAATTCTGCTAAACACATTTAGTAAATGTTAAATCCTTCATATCAGCTTGGAAGAACTTTCCTCATTCCTCTGCAAAGAAAAGCTTCAACTCTGGCTTATTCGGGGCTTTCCTAACATGATTTGCTTACTTAAGATTCTTCCATGTCATTACCATTGATTTAGGGTCAGGACTTTGACTTGGAGATTGAACCATTCTTTCTCGAAATAAATGTGTGTGGCTTTCAGGTCAGAATCCAACCCTTTATCAATAGCCCTTTTCACATATCAGTTGTGCTTTATCTGCAAAAAAAGATGTCCCTGTTAACCTGCTGCTTCCCCCCACACGCACTAAACAGAAGAATGCAGGACCCACAATGCACATGAAGCTACATGTGGGACAGAAGCATCTTGGTCAAGATGCTGCATAACAGTCCAAACCATGATACAACCATCCGTATAATTTTACAGGAGTACCCAAAAATCCCCCTCTCTGGAAATAAAAGGCTTACATTTAGGGATGAAGTAAGTTTTAAGTGAACAATGAGTTCCGCAAAAGGTTTAAAGCACTTAAAGCATGTTTAAGTGCTTTAAACATGCTTTGATGATTGCATCTTGAGGCTCTATGTCCACTTTACACAAGCACATTCTTTATTAATTTACTGCTGCGTGTTTGTTCACACAGTTACACTGCAAAACATATCTGAGACCATCAGACTTCTCAAACATTTATGGAGCAGGAAACATTTTTAGTTGTCATTACATGGCTGATTAGACTTGTATCTATTTCGGTTTAGTATTTGTTAAAATTCAGAATGTGAAGGTATTTCTGCATTTTCAATGGTACTTTTAACAAAACATTCGGCTTTATTAGGTATTACAACCCGTGGGAAGCCCGAGTCAGACAGTCTTGATAAGTTAAAAGCCCACAGCTGGCTTCAACACACACACACAGGCCTGCCGCACACAGAGCTCTCAGATTTCCTTGCGACTCTAATCTGTGTCAACTCCACAATCTTTTTGTCTTTCACTCCCCTCCTTCTTTGATTCATTCCTATCCTCCTTTGGTTGAGTTTTTATGGCCCTTTTGTACTCGCACAGCTGTCCCAAACAGCTGGAAATTTCCCAGTTACTCATCTGGGGAAATCAAGACCAAGGGACTCATCAAGTTTCTACACAGTCGCAAACACACAGCCACAGTGAGGCACCGGTGGACATTTCCCATGTGAACCAGCCGCAGTGACAGAGTGTGACTAAAAATTCCGCACATGCACTGGCTGACTCTGGCCTGGCCGCATTAATCTCTTTCAGCAAATTGTGTGCGTACCTGTGTGTGTGTGTCATGTCCCTAAAACACAAAAAAAAAACGATCAATGGGTGTTTCTGCTCTGCCAGAGTGTGAAACCAGCTCATGAAAGTTTATGTGGTCCGATTTGCCACAGTTTCATGCTGTTAAAAACAGGCCGAATCCTAAATTATCTACATGGGATGGTTTCAACTTGGTTGAAAGTTCCGTAGTGTGTTAGACTGAATGCGGGGTGCTCGAAGGTCATTGCCCCGTATGTGACCTGATGTTTCCAAACCGCCGTGTAAATCTACCCCGACGTGTGTGTTACATGCGGTCGGTAGTGGCAGTAAATATTTCTGCTGGACATAAATATGTTGACCCCTAGTTGAAAATGGTTAGTTCTTGTGTATCTGGGCATGTGTGTGCACATGTTAGGCCATAAACAATAAGTGGACAAGGACCTTGAAAAGGCACAAGCATGCAGGGGAGCGTGTGCAGCTGTGGGGTGCTGCAGGAGGGTGAAAATGAGATAAAGAGCCCCCATAAACGGCAGAGATTGAATGGTAAATAAAAAGGAGATTGCAGGAAAGCGTCTGGAGTGCATATTCATGCGCGTGGTTGCAGGAGCATTGCAATGCGAGTAGATTGTCCTTCCAAGAGAGTTTAGGGTGTGTAAAAACACAGGGAGGCTAATGGACTGAGTGGGGAGAAGAGGGAGGGGGGCTGAAGCGAGAGTAGAAACAGACGGGGGAAGATTTGTTCACTTGTGTTTCAGAGTTCTGCAGGAGAATCTGTATGTTATTGTAAGGACTCACATTCAGTGAGTGCAGGTTGAGGGGTCTTCATAACCACCGAGGGAAGCATGAGACGAGAGAATGGGGGAGGGGGGAGAGAAAAATACACAAGTTGTCTAGAAGACGACTCAAGGAGAGCAGAACTCCAGAAACAAGAGCACCCAGTTTCACTGATACGAAAAAATGGATTTTTTTAAAATGCCTGTATTTGCTGAATTTGAAATCAATTTGATCCTGGCAGCATTAAACCTAATCAGACAGACTATTATCAATGGAAGATAAACAGTCCAATCTGTTTTTTGTTTCTAATCTTCCCAAAAAAATCTAGGAAGCCCATGAACAGTATGTAATAAAGATTTTTTAAATGCGGTTTGGCAGTTGCAGCATCACATGCAAGACTAATTAGCAAGAAATGCACAAACTGTAAAAGTGGATTGATTTCCAATCAAACAAAAGAGAAGACACATGGACTGGAAAAACAGAGCCCAATTATGACAAAAAGAAAGTCAGTTAAGTTTGCCGCATTACAGATGTTTTGGATGCTGAGTTAGAAGATATGATGAATGCTTTTAGTGGCCCTCTGCGGCCCTCGGCTTGTCTCGGTCTCGCCAGCTTAAAAAGGTCGTTGATCAAAGTGGTTGAAAGAAATTCCAACTTTGTTAACTCTCATTGGAAAGCTGGCTGCTTATTTCTGTCTTGCTGAAGACTGCATAGCGGCACAGAGGCTGTAAATAAGTTTAATGACTGGGGATAAGAGCACAAAGCTGAATGCACTTGGTTGTTTGAGAAAAGCAGATAAAAGTTAAATTCGTGGTGAGAGCGACTTCCTCTCATCTTGTTCTCAGTAGTTGTTGTTGACCTGCAATGATATTTATGTGACTGTTTTTGACAGTTCAGTGTAAAACGACTCAATTTAACAATCAAACGTTTCAGTTCTGAGAGTTTAATGAAACACAGACATCACAGAAAACTACGTGTCTCTCCTCCATGGACACCAGTAACCTATGGCTTCTCATTTTCTGTATTTCTGTATAAATCTAAACAAAAACATCACAGACACCTAAGAAATTAAAGAGATGCATAACAACCTACGAGTTAACCTAAAAGTAAACAAAGGTATCTCTCACACTGTAAACACTTAAAAAGAATTGTAGGACTAGCAGAGCTGCAACATCATGTGGGTAAGTCAAATCAAATGATTAAAGGAGAATCCTTTAGTTTGAAGAAAGAAGAAGACTGCAATCCCACATGAAACCAACCATAATATGATTGAAGTTGTAAGAAAGTGGAAATTCTCTCTGCTAATGTACCTGAAAAACCGATCAGTGAGTCAGAAAAAAGTGGAGGAATGAAGACAAAAGAGCAAAAGATGGATAGCAGCAGAGAGCAGGTGAAAGAAAAGTGAAAGCAGGTGGTGAAAGGGAGACGGTGAGGGTGTTTGCACAGGAGCCTCGAATGTTATGGATGTGTTTTACTGTCAGGGGGGGCGTGGGGGGGGGGGGTGCAGGGATGCAGCGGAAAGCCTGTGTCTAATATACAGGAGCATGTGAAGCAGGGGGTGTTACCACTGTCTGGAGGTGTGCAAACACAAACAGGAATGCCACACGCGTACAAACACACGTGGTCCTGATCACACATGACGCTCCTCTGTGAAACACAAACAGCCAACGTCTGCGGTGGAACCATTCATCTCATAAATGTTTCCGCAGGGAAAGCCCAGGGTGACGAGTGGCTGTTATTCCCCGTGCGAGTCTACGCCTGCACAGCTGGCCATATCAGCTCACTCCCCCCCCCCGTACAGGTTAAGGCCGGCCGGTCATTCCTCCAGGATTACCGCAGCACTTTGCAGACAAAACAACTGACCGGTGGCCCCTGCGGCCATAAGTCAACAGACCGGCAGGGCTAATCCATGACATGTTAATGTAGCCTCAGTGATTAACATTCTCTGGCTAATCTTGTGCTGGGGGCCGTGTGTCTATAGTTTGCAGGGCACCTCCCGGCTTTCAGCCTCGACCTCAGAGGGGAAGTCAGGAGCCCTTCAAAGGAAGCGCCGCTCATCGGTCAGCAGCGGGGAACGTGTGAAAGAGAAATGAGAAATGAGAGACAATGAGAAACAGCAATGTTGTCCCCGGGAGAAATACGAGCCTCGAAAACAGTTCAACCGTTCAAGGCAAAGTTTGTGAAAAGACAACAAAAGGAATATAAACACAACGACCACAAGCTCAATAAATTAAAGTTTAAATGACTTCAGTGACAACATTTCCATGCAGCATTTTTTCACATCATAAAACCAGAGTTATGACTCTGGGAGATAGAAGGGTGAGCGGCCATGCTTTTCTATCTGAGCACTCTTTTATTAATGATTCCTATTAACAACACTTAATGTGTTATTCATTGCCGTGAACATTAACGGTTCCATGGGTCAACCCTGACAGCTCCTCAGACAACATGGCCTCCCCTGCAGATCGGCTCTGAAGGATAGTTAGCTCAGATTTTCCCGACTTGGAGAAAGGAAGGAAACGTCAAATAAACTGAAAAGAATACCACAAAGGCAACTGGATGAAATACATTTAGATGTGAGTGAGCTTAAACCTGTTGACTGGTTTCACACCAAAATCTTTGAGATAGCTGCTTCGTCCTGTTGTGTTTCAACGGCACAAATATCAGGATGACCCTGATCCTGAGCAAGTATAAACTTGGTGCATACACTGAAAAACGAGGAAACCAAAAGCCACAAGATTTATCATGGGAACATCCCCTGCTGGGAAACAAACAGGCGACATCTCAGATTAATCCTCTGACACAGCTAATCACAGGCCTAGTCAAACTCACATTCATCAATTTGATTTGAATCCATTTTCTCAGTTATGAATATGCGTTGTGGTACAGAAGCCTGTCTATCCACCCTCCTTCACAATGCAAAACACAACCAGCACCATCGCTGAAGATTTCCAATGTTTTGACACGTTTACAACAGCAACACTCCTATAACCCAAATGGTTTTGCTGAGGTTCATTTCAGTTGCGTCATATTTAATTCAATTGTAACAGGACATTTTTCATTAGGTTCAATAACACCAGTATAACTGAGCTGTTGTTGGGCAGCAGCGATGACAGTCAGACTCTTTAAAAAAGATTAGTCCAGAGCTTGTGGGTACTGCCACGGTTTTATAGAAGCATGAAAGAAATATTTGAAACTCAAAGCACACATGAGCTCAGATAAACCGACTGTAGAGGCAGCACCTGGTCTTTGTAAAAAAGAAAAAAAAAGCAGCTTTTGCTGTTAAAATCAGTTTAAAGGACTCTGTGTGGTTTGTGTGTGCCACCGGCTAGCACATCTGCTCAACTGGACCTGTTTGTCACTTGAAAACAGCTGTAAGCACATCAGTCTGTGGAGCTGAGGAACGTGGCTCCACTCTGATACTCCTAATAATACATTTCCTGTGAACCAACGCCTTTGTAATGACAGGCTGTGATTAGATTGGATCATCTGATTCTCAGTGCTGCAGCTTGAAGACACGCAACCGATTGGGCTACGTTGCAAAATAAACTCCCAAAGTTTTGACTGTGGTCTGCAGAGCAACAACGGCTCTACTTGAATTCTTTGGCAATGCCATGGCGTCTTTTTGGAGGTGCTGTCTGCTTCTTGGGCTCAGAGGACAAAGAGGCACAGTTCAGAATGCATTTACATATTCATATATTTTTTTGTGTGTTTTTTTTTAATAAAGCAAGACAAAATGTAGAAAGCCATTCAAAGAATACATTTCTCCATGACAAATGTAAACCAGTACACTAAGGTTTACTGGGTTCTTCTCCTGCGTACATTTCAATAAATTTCCACAATTTCTCTCAGCACTTCCTGTTAGGCTCTTTCCTTGGCACAGGGGTGTATTAGCATGTAATTGGTGACTGTGTGCTGATCCAATTTGATCAGAGCTTGTGGTTTTCCACTTTGGTTATTACAGCCACAACAACCTTCACAAATGAACAAGGTGGAATAGATATCAGCAGAGTAATTCAATTAACAAAAACTGAGATTTATTATGGTTGTTGATTAATTATGACACCTGCATCTGGTGATTCTGTGTCTGTATCTCCTTTATTGTTAAAATAATCAGCTTTTCTTGCTTTTTAAAACTCCTGTTATCCTACTGTTGGCAAGATACTTCAAGATATGCAGGATCTGTTTACTAGCTACATTCAAACAGGAGGGTACTTTTGAAATGATTTGATTTAATTTAACTTCAGTCTCGGGAACGATTATATGATCAGCAGTAATAGAGGATGGTTTATTTGGCTGAATGGGCTGAAACAGCAACATTAAGAAGACATGTGCTGGAGCAGGAAATGAATGAGTAAAGAAATAATGCAACATACTCATGCACGGAATGATGTAACCAACACAACACAGCAAAAAAGTGTGCATCATGCATCTGCTTGGGGATAAGTAGTGTTCCATTTCCTTCCAGGTCCTGCTTGATGAAGTCAAGACGTTGCTCAATATTTGCAGATTGTTTGTGTTGCTCCTGGAGCTGAGAATTACAGCATGTTTCGTGGAGAATTCTCATATTTTTAACAAGACAACAGAGATTAAAACAGCCATTTTGCAGCTTTCCAATGACACAAACCCTCCTCTTTTCAGCTGTGAGGGTTCACTTTTACCTCATTAAAATCTCACTTTCCAACACGGTGTGTCATTTTGGGTCAGCTCAAGCCAGGTTGACGTACAGAGAGTCTTTGGGTTTGCCAGATCTATCTCGATATAGTTCTTACTGAGTCCCCCCCCCCCCTTTCCATGTTGTCACATGTGAGTCCACCGTTCATGCCTGCAAACCTCTCCCCCGAGGAGGTTGGAGCTGATCCAATCAGGTTTCTAACCATGTAGCTGTCTCATTTGTATTGTTAACGTTATTCAGTATGGTGACAAAATACAAAATCACTTTGCATCTCTAAAGAGTTAATATCTCCCTCTAAAATCTTTATAACTTTCAAGCGAGGAGGAGGGGGGCCTATGAATGACAAAGAGTTTAGTCAGGACAACAAACTCATACAGTAGAGATCGCAGTATCATCTCCTGTCTCCTGGAAAGTGGCAGCGGACGTTAAGAAGGAAAGGTTTAGAGGGAATCACACTCTGAAAATAAAGTGTTTTTCGGAGCAGTGAGACACGACTCCCCAGCGTCCTGTGTCCGATAGTATCCATTTTATTAGGCCACGTTAAAACCTCACTTCTTCTGTCAAGGCATTCACTGTTAGTGACTCTGGGTAAATATTTACTCTGAGGAGTTGGACAGAAAATGGAGCCCGGATGAGAGCTTATGCAGCCATCAAAACACAGTGTGAGAGACTTCAGAGAGGAAACGTCTGCTTCAGGCTGCTGTCTTTTTTGTGTGAGGCAGCTTCTTCTCAAATTCCACCTTATCCTCTCCTGAACCTCTCACAGAACTTGTAACTTCTGTTGTTCCACTTTTCTTGCGCTGGCGCACACACACGGATACCTTGCCAAACCTCCCTTTGTCTTCATTGCGGGATCTTTTTTCCTCCATCCCACTCAGTCTGATGCGGCTGCCCACCATCCATCCCTCCTGTGTCCTAACCACTCGCACTTTGTGGCCTTGCTCGTTCCCTTTGCCCTTTCACCACCCCCCCCCCCCCCACTGCTGTGTGCAGATTTTCTAAAAACAGTGCTCTCTTTCAGTAGTACTTAGCTACGTCACTTCCTCTACCACCCTGCGCTTATGAACACACCACACACCCAAACACGCACACACACACATTCACCTTTTGCCCTTCTCATTTCCTCTGTGCCTCTTCTGGTTCCCCATCGCTGTAACGCAACAGTAAAAACACACACATAACCATAGCCAATCACACTTGTGATGGGCCTCAGGCACGCCGTGTTATGACAAACACACCTAATAGATAATAGGATGTGTCACACTCAGTCTGGCTCACTCCCTAAATCACTCACACACATATTGAGTACATACAAGCCTGGGCGAAGTCCCGCATTCACCACTCGAAACCTATTTTGAAGACATATAAAACCTAGAGTCGACTGCGGGAGCAAACAAGGCTAAAGCAGAGGTTAATGTTGGGTAAATATGTAACCCAATGAGTCAGGCTCAGCCATCACAGGACTGCTATTAGAGCTGTTGGCACACAAAGAACATGTATCCTGCCAGCTCCTAAATGTGCTTTTAACATGCGGGACGGCCAAACAGAGGAGGTCTCAGACAGATCGAAAGAGAGAGAGAGAGAGCAAGGATGAAAGACATCAAGAAGGGCTGGCAAATTATCTACTGAGAAAAAAAAGTCAAGGGCGTACAAGTGCCAACCTGGCTCCAACTTCAAGTGTCTGCTTCCACTTGATTGCAGCAAGACGTGGATGAGCTGTGTGAGGAGCAAAAGTGTGTTCATGTGTAGGTGTGTGTGCGGTACTTGTTAAACCCCGTCTTATCATCTCCTCCTTCGCTCTCACTTCAGATAGAGCCGCAGCAGCCCAGCCCACTGGAATAAATAACCCACTCACATGTCACTCTTGGTATTTTTGTCTCCCTGATTTAAGCCGCACGCCTCTTTCTGTTCAGTGAACTTATCTGTGGCTCCAACGCAGGTAAGTGTAGTTTTCATCCGAGGAAATAACTTAAATGACTGTTTGATCATGATGTGGAATGTGAATAAAACATGGGCTAAAGCCTTTACCGAAAGACTGTCCAGTCGGAGCGGAATGCAGCGAATGCTCCACTTCTCGGACTAATAATAGGTGTTCTTCCAGTGCAAGAATTTGGGGTCGGGGTGAGGCCTTAAGAAAGATTTACAGAAACAAATCTATTTTAGAGCAGAATCAATAGATCCCACGAGGTGACGAACCCATGTTTGTAGAAGCTTTGATTGTGCCATCACGAAATGAGACAAAAAAAGTGTTGGGACACAAAAGGATTTTTTGTAGAATAGGTTTTCAAACCCACAGCACAAGTCCCAACACAGCCTATAAAACCACTGCAGTCCTGAATGAGAAATCAAACCTATGAACAAATGAATCAGCAGCCAAACTCGGCCAAGTAAAAGTGGTAGTTTGGTCCCTCCAACAGCCATGTAATTGTTACTCAACATCGTGACATTATTATGTCTCAACAAATACAATCCCCAAAAGGTTGGGGAATTGTGTGATGTGTAAATAAAACAGAATGGAACGATTTACAACTCTTATAAATGAATATTTTGTTCGCAACCAAACAAAGAAAAACCTTCATCATGAAAGTAAAATATACCATTTCATGAAAATGTTTAGTTTATCTTCACTTCAGCAACAGTTACATGTCTCAGGGGCAACAAAAGGCTGGAAAAGTAAGAGGCACTAAAAAGAAACAGCTGGAGGAACATGTTCCAACCAGTTAAGTTAATTGACAAGAGGTCTGTAATATGATAGACTGTTAAAAAAAAGACCAGCCGAGACTCTTAGAAGATGAGCAGATTCTCAACAATCTGCAACAATCTGCGCTCCAAAATAGGACCCATTTGACAGTAATGTAGCTAAACTTCAAGTTGCATAAAATCTTTAAGATTCCATAATATGAACTTCTGAAGACGTGCCTATGTGCCAAACGCCTACACAGCATTTCTTCCATAAATTGTAGAATAAATAGCAAAAAATGTTAACACAGTTTATACACGACATAACTTTAGTTAACATTACTTAAGGTGATTCAAACTCCTTAAGGGGCAGAGTTTGAGATCCCGGCATTAGCTAAACATTACTTTCCACCTCTGATGGTTACTGGATGTTGAAGTTTTTTAGGTTTTCTGTTTGTACTGGGGATATTTGACAGAATATCCTTGTTCACATTCATGCTCAACTAGATTGAAACTTGGCAAGAATTTTAAAATGATTGTCCAAAGCTCAACCAATCAGAAATTATTGGACAGTGACAAATGTTGTAGACAACCGCAAGAAGGAAATTGGGAGCTCCTTAGGATCACGCCCTTAAGTTTATTATTAGGCTCTTACCACAAAAAACTGGTGAATCCTATTAAATCTTCCATGTCAGACTAAGCTCACAGAATTTTTTAAATTGCTCATAATGTCTTTAAAATGGATGCTTAAAACAAGAACAGAATATAGCACATGTTTTCTTAGTATTTTCCTATTTTCTAATCAAGTAATTTCATTTTTTTTAAATTCACAGAAACCCAGCCACTGGCACTTTCTCCTAAAATACAATGTCACTTTTTCCAGGGATAAAGATTTGAAAGATGTTTGAAAGACAATGACTGAGGGCTGTTTGGAAGCCTGCTGGTGTTTTAAAGCAGACACAGCGAAAAGTGGAAAATCAGCAATAAAAGAGCTGGACTGATGACAGGAAGAGAAGTAAAAGTTGAAATGTGTCCATGGGATTCACTTTCTGCTCTGAAAGTCATAACAGAAACAAATACCAAATAAAAAGCATCCCAGCAAAGCACCCGGTCATTAATGGTACACCTGTGAAACTTGAAATTGATTCCTATGAACTCCACATTTTCATCTCAGTGCATCCGGACTCGCAGGCAGTGGGGCTTCAGGTCCTTACATGCGGACTGTGTTTGAGTTGTCCCTTCTATCACACCCGGCCTGTGGCAGCGCCAACAGGCTCTTAGCTCCTGATAAAGCTCTCCCTGTGCTGCGTGAAGACGTATGGAGCAGGTCGCAACCCCAATCATCGCTGCAGCCCACCGGCCAGTCACATTGCATTACACACACAGCCCCACGCGCCCCCACACACACAAGGGTCCCGCTTCCTAATCCCAGTATATACGCAGTCACTCGGAAGGATACAGTACTGCTCAGGTATGTGAATAACTTCATAGCAGAGGTGTGTGGTCTGGTATTGACCCCTGCGCACACACGCGCCTGAGGCACCGGCAGGCAGTTTCCGTGCGAATGCTCATGGACAACCAGCCACTGTTGGAGCCGGGGGAACGCTCTACCTATCATATCCACGCTGCTGACCTCCCGCTCCTCCGTTTACAGCTGCCTAACTCCTGCTTTCAACACCTACGCATACACATAAATCAAGCAACGGCGCGGGTCAGACAGGTCAGAGCTGAGCTCGGAACAGAGAATAAGACAATTAAAACAGTTCGGCGGAGGTTAATGAATCGCGTCGTTTGCTTTATAGGCTTTTAATGGGAAATCTGGAAAGTCTTACCTGTGAGAAGCACCTGCGGTACTCCTTCTCAGGCCCTGAGCATCTGTACGCCTGAGGAGATTCTCCGGCTGAGGGCCCGCCGGCCTGGGCGCCCAGGTGTGAGGCGTGCGGGTGCTGTAGGGGGTAGACGCCGCCTGCCGCGGGAGTTTGGGGGCTGAAGCCCGGCTGGAGCTCGCCGTTCCTGTGCGCGGAGCTGGGGCGGTGGAGAGGGGAGGAAAAAAGGCCTCCAGAGGAGAGTGGCTGCGATAGAGGAGCTGTGGGAGGAGGCGGGGCAGTGACGGAGCTCCAGTCAAACCGCTGGCGGCTACTGAAGACCGAGGGGAAATGGGGGCGCGCAAACTGGCGACGGAGAGGAGCTCTGCTCCTTCCAGGGTCCGTGTGGGGGTTCGGGGGTCTGTCCAAACGCCGGTGTGGGATGGCGGGGGTGAGGGTCGGTGCCGGTGCCTCCTCAGCAGCAGGTGCCTCCCTAACATCCTGCCTCCCTTTCCCATCCGTCCTGCTCACCTCCCCATCCTCTTTACCACTGTCCCTCTCTTGTTCTTCTTCCCCCGTTCCGCTCTTCATCGTGTCATCATCAGTGCTGTTAGCCGTGTGGCGAGTCTGCCGGTTGGGACGATGCAGAGGCAGAGAAAAGGGAACCTTGCCGTACCCAAACTGACCAGGACGAATGCTGGACGACCTGCGATTTTAAAAAAAACAGGGAAAAAGAGAAAAGCAAATGTTTGGAAGGAAAAATTTACAGTTGGATTAACAGAAAGCAGCATAGAGGCAGGATGATGAACTTATAAACAACATGGGGTTTGCAGATTGGGGTGAGAGTGCAGAGTGATACAGTGCCTGTACAGATGACATAAAACAGAAATAATGATGTAATAGCAGCAGATACCAGAGGCAGAGATGGGCCGAACTCCAACGCCCAATACTCAAACCATCATAACAAACCCTCTAATGCTTAAACAATGTCAACACTTTAACTAATGGCGCATGAATGACTCCTCTGTGGGCCTCTAAAAAGCCATTCCCAGAGAGCACTTCATCCCTGTATTTTGTGATGAAATACAAATCTTTTCTTTGTCCCTGAAGAATGTTGCAGCTACTGTTTATCCCAAACAAACCCCTGTTGCTACTGCCAGCTATGCAGATCTTACTTCCTTTTATGACAAATGCCTTTTCCTCCAAAAGGAGAACTCAAGGTGCTAACAATCGATCACGTAGAAGTTTCCGCTGACTAAGATCATTTTCAAAACATAAAACTTTTGGACACCAAGTGCTGATGGAACTATGTGTCAAACATAAACCTGATAATGTACAGGAGCTCATTAAATACTAGTCAGTGTGGTCATCAAGAATGAAACATAATAACTTTAAGTAGCTTAGCAGTAAAAACAAAGTATGTGCAGAAACAAGTCACTGACAGATTCAAGCTAAAACTAAATGTTCAAATATATTTGAATCAACAATAAGAAACTTATCTTTCACATCTGGAAGCCTCAGATATACCGTCTGAAGTGTGCATTTTGGTTCAAGGCACCAGGTCACAACTGATTTCCTATAAATGCATTTTTAAGGTTTTGTAGTGTGAACAGAAAAAACTGTGCTGGGTCTGGAATGAGCTTTCGTTTTCATCAGACACCAGAGAAATGTTGCCTTTCAGTCTGGTCTTTGATCACCAGGCAGATTAGTTTGCTTTCCAGTCGTCTGGGGACACTCACCTCCTGGCAAGCGGACCCTCCCGGCCGGTGGAGACCGAGCGTCTGCTCCCACCCCCTCCACCTCTCACTGCCTCGGGATTGGCCGGCCTCCTGATCCGTGCTGGCTGACCGTAGCCATTTGATGATGTGTAGGGAGATCGGTAAGCAGACACAGGGTCCTGATTGGCTGGGGAGAACTCTGGATGGTAAAAAGTCGGCGCGCGGTTGGTTTGTCCCGGGACAGGAGGCCCCTCACCTCCGCGGGGCGTATTTCGATACAAAGGCAGTCCAGCGTTATTGTTTCTGGAGACTGATGGGGAGCGATACGATGGGTGTTGCCCGGGGTAACGAGGAAGGTAGTAAGGGTTCGCAGGTGAGATAACTGGGCCCCTGACACCCCCAGGCAGATAACCCGCCCAGTTTGGTGGGGAGAGGGACAGGGGGGGATGTTGGAGAGGGGGAGGGGGTGAACACTTCCTGATCCTATGCGAAATGCCCACGCCACAGCTTTGAGAGCATTCGGACCACTCACCCCATGGAGACCACACCCCCGCCACAGGCTCTGCCTCATACACCTGTCTCGACCTTCGTCCTGCCACCTAAGACACAAAAACATCAGAACACACACACAAAACAGAAAACCATTTATTCAGATTTCACGTTTCATGTTTCAGACAACACATTGGTGCCCCTGGTTTGGGCGCCATTGAGCCAGAATGCATTTCTCCACTGGAAGAAATTAGTCTACAATTAGTGTTGAACATTTCAGAATGGGGATCCAATTGATGAGACTTTTATGATAATTCATCTTTATGCAAGGTAAACTGTGTTAAGCCTCAGTATTGATGAAAAGGGTCTATCAAGGACTTTTCCATTTGCCATGCCACTAACTGTAAGACATGAAGGATAAAAAAGTTACGACCCCCTGGTTTTTAAATTCAGCTGTTTTTTCTGAACTTTGCCATTTGTTGGGATTTTTTAGCTAAGAGATCTTCTTTCAGTTCATGACACAAAAAATCTGCAAAGACTGGCTAAGAAGAAAAACTCAGCATTGCAGCAGCTAAGAGTTTATTTGGATTTCCCTACAGTTCTGCTGTACTGCCTTCAGCCCAAACTCTGCAGTAAAAATAATGAAAACTGCAAGCCTTGGCAGCGATTTAAAGAAGTACTTAACCTAGTAAAAAGGTTGCAATTCCAAAATCCCAAATCTCTGCAGGGACCTATTTCTCCACTGTGCACTGATGAGTCGCAGTCTCGTGAGTTTCCTTTCTCTGAAGCCAAAATATAAATCCTGGAGTCCAGGTCCTTCGGTCGGGCTTAGGAGAGCCAGTCACCTGCCAGCAGCTTCCAGCAGCTGGATAAATGCACTGGAGCTGGTGTCATACGAGCACAGCGCAGCAACAACAAGATCACCGCTGACCAAACTGTGCATGCGTGTTTGTATATATAAGAATGTGTGACTGCTTGAATGTGGGAGCCAGTTGAGGCTTTGATGTGTTCCTCTGTGGTCACAGATAAATGTTTCTCCTCTCATTTCATAACTGAAGCATTGCCCTGGTTGGCAGAGCGGCAAACATGCGAGCTGAACAAAAGTTTCCATTGAGAAAGAACCAAAACATAAATCCGTGCTCCACTTCCCTCCCCTTCTCTTTGCAAGCTTGTAAACGTGCGTTAGAGTGTGTGTGTGTACACGCGTGGAAATGAACACGTTAACATCCAGGACAAAGTGTTTGTGGATGGGTGAGGGAGGACAGGTGGAGGCGGCACACTGGGGTTTTCAATAACGCCGCCGCATTAAATGAGTTCCAGTCTGAGGGGGTAGAACGGTAGGAAAGAGAGGGGGTGATGGAAGCATCGCTGTGGGTGTGTGTGTAGAGGGAAGGTGTGCTGCTCTGCGTAATGAGGGCCGCCTAACACACAGCTGCCCCGTAACAGGGGCCATTAATGAGCCGGGAGCAGTGACCCCGCAGCAGCCGTGCTGCTCCCCCAGAGCTACTGGTTCAGCTCCGGCCACACCGCACTACCAGGCCGGCATCTGTCAGGGGAGTCGCTACCAGCTCATGGGTCCCCTCGGAAAACATTTATGAGGAAAGGAACCCTAGTTGTACCGCTGTGGGACCTTTGAGGTCTGTTTTAATCACTTACATTGCAATAAAAGTAGTTGTGCCTTTAAACATTTTAAATAGATAAGATTCTAGAGAACATCAACTTTCTCCCTCAGAAGAATTAAATAAAATGAAAATAGGGTATGTGAGTGTACATACAACAGATACAACATTTAGCTGACACCGAGCAAAACTAACAGAAAGGAAAATGCAGGGGAGTTTCGCAGCCTCTAATAAAATCCATCAAGGTTTAGATATTTGAACATTTTTCAGATAAGCTTAAAGAGAATGTTGGGGGTCAGGCCCTGCGATGGTCCAGGGCGTAACCGCGATGGTCCAGCCCCCCCGCGACCCCATTTGGGAATAAGTGGTTCAGAAAATGGATGGATAGATGGATTGATATTGGGGGTCAAAAAAGGACTCTTTCCATTCTTGGGCGCCGGTTTATATCAACCTGAGCCCTTAGCAATAAATCTCCCCCTCGCATTCACTAAAAGGAGTCAAATGCTGCAAAGGGACTGTCCATCCAGGGTCGGCCAGCAAAAGAGCCTTTAGTCAGGCTCAATTTATGTTTCTATACATCTGGATGGCATTGTCTGCCATAGTCATTACAGTGCTAAAACACCTGTCGTCGTCTTATAACTCTTAATTCCAACGTGACAATAAAGTTTGCTGTTGGTGTGAAACATCTTGGTGCTTGATAAGCCTTTAGCCACTTCCACTGTTGCTCTAACTTAAACAACAAGCTCTCAGTAGTGCACATACTTTGCACGTTTGGAGGCCCTGCTTAAGCTGTCAGGAAGATTCACAGTCACAAAGATGAACAGACGATGATGGCATTCGGTGAAAAGTCAGAGTCTTCAGCTGCTCTTCCCAGACGGCTCATTTTTATTGTCACAATATGAGGATAAGACGCCAACATGAGCTCTGTCTGTCATCCAAAGAGTCAGAACTTTGGAGGATGGATATAACATTACAGCGGTGAAGCACCACCTCACAGGGAGACATTTTTACCCCCAGTCTTTCTTTTTGTGTGCATTTGGGCATCAGAGTGATGCTTTAAGACACACTTGGGAAAAATCTGAAAACCGTGGCTTGACTGCGGCCCCACCCTTCACCCCGCTTTTGTGACTTTGCTGTCCGTTGACCTAACTTGATATCCGATGACTCACCTTCTTCTTGGCAGCTTTGGCCATGGAGGTCGTGACCACCACAAAGCTCCACAGCACGCAGAGCCTGGCGGGACGAAGAGCAGAGAGGGAAAGAAGTGGCATGTATGCAGGTTTTAAAATAACAGCAAGCTGAAAAGGGTTATTTACAAACCACATGACTATTCCATGACCTCAACCAGAAATCGCTGCTAAATAATGTCCATAACGACAGAGGCCTCCTTTATTCTCTGTCAAGGCTCAACTTTCCTGACACAAGTATTGAGTCAACATCCCATCACGTGTTCAAATGGCCTAAGTGCCCCACAGAAACCAATTATGCCCATTTATTTCTCAATATAGGTGGCAGGTGGATTCATGAGCATGGGGGGGGGAAACCTTTTCATTGACCCTTTAGTTTGATTGTTAAACAAATCAATCAATCTGGGAAATCTTGGAAGGCATAAATGAAAGAAAAGTTTTAAACAGAAAGGTTTTCCCTCTATTTGCCTCTCCCTGTGACTGTACACACCCGGAGGATGTGTTTTTTTTTCTTTGCAAGGTCAACAATCTTACTCACAGTTACTATCTGAAATCAGAAAGCTGCTTTTTTGGAGTATGGTGTTCATGCATTATGTTCGGACTCAGTACAAAAAAGATCTTCGAAAATGTTATATTTCTATTAGTAAAAATGTCAACTAAGTTTGTCTGTAATCGTTACAAAATCCTCCATCACATCGAGACAAGTGCATTGGAAACAAGTGGAATGTCTCAACTCTCTCAACTTGCCAAGAAACTGGCCTGAACATGATACCAAAAGACTCGCTGAGATGGACATTGCAGGGCTGACCGCGAGAACCAAACCATCACCGCAGTCACCAGTCCGCAAGCCACATGTAGGCAGAGTAATTGGTCCCTTCTCCTCAGTGTGGTGCACCGCCGCGGTCTCTGGAAGCCTCCCCACACCAGAGTACACAATTATCCCCGAAAAACACAGACAAAGGTCCCACACAGGCCGACACAACAGAGCCGCTCAGGCCGAAGTAACGACCCCCTACCCGGGTCCACGTTTCCGCGGCCGCTACTGTGGCACATTTCAGAACCAACTCTGCGCTGTGAATACGGGGAGAGGGCGAGGGAGACGTTTCCATCAGAGGAAAGCCTCACAAAAATCTACCCGTGGAGAAAGAGGGAACTCTTGCCTTAAAAAACAGACGCCTGTTGGCGAATTCCTGTGAGATGTCCCGCACAGCCCACTGTGCGCAACCGCAGCCATCGTGCGTAAAAACCAAAAACCTCCCAAGAAAAACGAAACACCTTTTAGAAATCCACACCACAGTCAACCAGGACACCCTGCGTGTCCACTCTAAGGAGGATGCAAACCCACATGTGGCGAAGCAGCATTTAGATAAGTCAAAGTTTTTACCTGAATAGTGAACTGAGCCGCATGTTCCAAAAGTCTCCCGCACGCTTCTCGCACAGATATTGATTATTAGTCCAGTTTAACGATCCGTTCCGGTGAACTGAGAGACATGCGATGAAGTTGTTCTACTCTCACTTTGCCTGTCCCCTTTCCTCCTGTCACAGTCACTCCCCGTGACTTCTGCGGCGTGGAAGAGAGATTTTCTCTTTCTCTTTCAGTCCCGTTCACTCAACTTTTGCGGGTCCTTATTTCAGACTGCTGTGACGACTGGCAGCCAGGGGGCCACGGGAGAGACAGAGAGAGAAAGAGGGGGGAGACAGGAGACACAAAATGGACAGATTACACAACTCTCTCGCGCGCTCCCTCTTACTTTCACACACACACACACACGCTCTCCGTCTCAAACACACTTACCCAAAGTGTGGGTCCTGACCAAGCGATAATAGCCCTCAGAGCCGCTTTCTAGTTGCACAATCCCACAAAATAATGCCTCTTTGTGCTAAGTCACACTGATCGGTGGTAAAAACCAACCAGGTTGTTAGATACTCAGTCCAACAGGGTTTGATTTGACATGAATGGTCTGATGCATGGCATATAGCTAGTGGGAAATATATATAGATATAGATATATATAAACGATACAAGCATGTCTGTTTTCTCTTAACTGTTTAATCACATTTCATGCAAGCAGCCATGCTCCACCAATTTGGAGAGTAGATAAGTGCACCCTTGAGACAATTCACTTCTGAGCCTGATTCTAAACTCTCTTTGGTTGTACACGTACGTGTTTGAGGGCTGTGAACTTTTCTCAGCTTTGGTATGAAGCAGATGGGGAAAAACAACTGCCCCATGCCAAGTTGTTTACACATTACACTGATTGTAATCCATGGACTTCCATAACAAAACATGCAGTTTAATCTAGCCACAGGGGACAGCTGGGGGCAAAGGGTGACGCAGAGGTGGAGATGAAAAAAAAAAAACATCCCTCAGGACTTTAAAAGCTTCGGTTGAATTCACAGGATCCTGATGTATACCAGAGGGACTTCTTCTAACCTTATCCTGACTAAAAATGAACAAACAACCAAAAAAGAAGAGATCCACTTTAAAAAGAATCAGAGTAATCTAGTGCATCAAAATGATCTATAGTTGCACAAATAAGGGCTGGATTTTGTCTATTGAAACGCAGAGATTGAATTAAGTCATAAGGGAACTGATCACTGAGGCACAGAGCTGATTAAATAAGAACAATGGTTTCTGTAGAACCTCATCTTCAGATGGGGGAAAGACATACTACTTTCTCTTTCTTTAGATTGTTCCAATTCTTTAACAATACACGTAAAAGCCGTTTTGGAGTTTGGACTGGGCCATTTTCTGGCAATATTTCACTGCATTTGGCATTATGTGTGCATGTGTGTGTCTCTGGTGGCCACATGACCTGTCCTCTCACCCAATCACAGCCCCCTCCCCGTGCCCCTTACGTGGAAAAAGCGGGTATACAAAATGGATGGATGTTTGCACTCCAGGGCACATTATTTTCAATATATTTGCTGCACTTCACATCTGGTTTACATTACTCTTCTCAGTCTTTTAAGTCCCTTGAGGGATGGGCATAGTTGCATGACACATTAATAAAAAACATCAACCTTACTACAATGAAAACAGACAGGAGGGAGACTTGAGATGATGTACACAGCAAAGACGGGAGCAGAGGGGCTTTTCTAACATCAGACTCAAGGCAGCAGATGAGAGGACAGCAAAAGAGAGCAGAAAAACGAATGGAGGAAGAAACAAAATAGAAGGGCCCATCCACCCACAAATAACTGGGTTACTTGCCAATAACAGGATTTTTGTATACAGTGAGCGTCAAGCAGAATAAAGAGTCTTTAAAGAAGTATTTTATGAAAGGTTGCCACAAATAATCTCTTCTCAACATACACCTGAAGACAATTTGAAGGTGTCATTGACTGCAGTATTTGATTGTTGGGAATGCTTGGAGATTGGAAAAAGGACTGAATTGTTGTGGTCTCAGTCTGTCAGCCGCACCGTGTGAGGAGCAGAAAAGACTCCCCTCTGAAGAGCATTGATGGGGATCACAGTTGGCACAGCATCAGTAAATGCAAGTTAAAAATGTCCTGTCAGATGATTACATTAAAATTAGAAGTTCTACTTGGAAGACATGGACACCCGGAGGTCAACTCCAGGGAAAATATGAGTGTGCGTTAGCGCACAGATGATAATGTTTCATTCGAGAAGGCCCCGTCAAAGCTGGACGGCATCTGATCCCCGCTGTGTTTTTCAGCCGGGCTTATGTCCCGCACCACGATGGCCAACCCCCCTCTGTATGTACTCCGGTGGCTCTGTGGGAAAAGGGACGGGGTTCCGAACTGGTCCGCCCGCGGTCCAGATGTGTCACAGATGACGACATTTGACACCCCGAACTGTCCTGTTCTCACCAGCGTTTCCCGGCCTGCAGCGGGGAGGCGACGTGATGGAAACCTTATTGAGAGCGGCGAGGGGGAAAGAGGGCGTGTTCCCGGGGACTTATGGTTGAGCGCATACTAACACACCCTGGTCCTTGTGATGTCCCAGAGCCAGCGGGCTGCTTTTCTTGGACAGGCATCCTACAATTTGCCCACACAGAGATGGTGACAGAGATTAGGGACTTCAAAGCCAACAAGTGAAGACAAAACCACATTACAAGGGAGGCTTAAGATTTGGTCAAGGATAAAAAAAAATAAGTAGCTGATGTAAAAGGCGTAGCAAGAATGATGATGGCAGATTCCAGAGGGTAAATATGCACACATGTGCAGCGTGTGTTTTGGTGTGTGTTTGTGTGTGATTAGTGTAATGGATATCTCTTCAAGCACCATGTCTATCAGTGACTGCAATTAGCCAGAGGTCATTGCCATGACCACCAGTGGTCCATGACCACTCAGAAACCTTTCCTCCCTCCCAGTTTACCCCCTTTCTTTCTTCTTTAAGATCCCCCCCCCGGGTGCCTGTATAGAAATAACTTATGCGTTGTCTTGTGGACACACACCACCAACCACAGGACTCTGATTAGCAACGTGTCTCTCTCAACAAGTCAACAAAACACAGAGATGCTGTGTTTTTGTGCGCGCGATGGGGGAGGTCTATATGTAGCAACAGATTAGTTATTTCTCGGCCGGTTGATCCGAGTAATAGCACTTAAGATCAGAGTGGTGGTGCCCTGTGGGAGTAATAAATCACCGTAAAAGCCTCCTGCATGTATGCACACACCCCAGCCTCAGGCCCCGACGCAGCCGGCCTTTTTACTGTTAAAGTTAATGAGGCCTTGAGGCTTCGGAAGACCAGCTGAGGACTCAGGGTTAGACCTCTTAAAAGGCTGAAACGGGTCAAGAAAGTGTAGAGAGCAGGAGACGGGTCATTCCTACTACTGTTCACATAACGCTCATTCTAAACTCACAGAGAGGTGAGAGCTGAAACGTGCTTCAACAAGGATTTAAAACTGAACGGGAGGGGGGAATAGATGTCTCATGTCGGTTTGTAAATTTATCAGCTGGTCGGACCACAAGCAGTCAGAGCTGATATTTCACTCACTGATTGTTGTGGCATTGGTATGCATACACGCTGCAGAGAAAATGCGTCTTAGACTCTGTAAACATCATGACAGCTCTCCTTAACATCATTGCTGGGTAAAGGTTAGCACCTGGACTTTGCCTCTCCAAAAGATAATCTTTTAAAAGATTCTCTCGCTGAATATTTGCACGGATGCATTCTTAGAGTATGCATCCATGTTTCCCTTGAGAATACGTTTTCCCTTTGAATGTGCTTGTGTGCTCCAAATTGCCAAATGATGAAACACAGGCCTTTCCTGGATGCCCCCTGTTTCTTGTCCAGTGGATTTTGGGACATACTTCACTTGGTTAAAACAGGGGTGGAAAATTAATTAATGTTTTCCCGATGATGGAATCATAAACATTAAATAAAGAGTGTTTAGTTAGATGTTCCCCAGGGGTCCGTAATGAACACAAACTTCGTTCTAAGGCTGATCTTTGTTGGAAGGTTACAAATCCTTACCAAACTGATGGAATCGTCGTTCTCAGAGGATGTTCATTTTGATGTAGTTTGTTTGACAAATTTTATGAATAAACTGAAGGAAAATTCTTCCAAGTGGTGATTCCATAAAATTGAGGTTGAAATAAAGGTCTCGAGTTTCCTCCATTTGTGTACAAATGTGTGTAACTTATTCCATCTGGATGAGCATCAACAAGTCATTTTCTTGTTTATGCCATCATATAATTCCACAAACGCGTTTCTGAGATCAAACTTGAATGGAGCCTCGTTCTTTAATTTAAAAAACAGTCACAACTAGTGAGTTGAGCTGTCTTCTGTCACTTTAGGAGCTGTGTAAAAATACACAGCGGGTCCTTTTTCTGTAATTATTGGGCCAAAAGAATCTTTAAAAAACCTCCTAAGGGGTCGGTCCTTTTCCAAACATCAGTCTGCACACTTTGTGAGACAAATATTTTCAGAAATATTAGTCCAGCTTTGGTCTCATTTTGGAGCTGAAGCACATGTGAAAAAATATCATAGTATTGAGATAAAAAAAACACACACAAAGGCAGATCAAAGCCCAAAGGAGTGAAAGCAGAGAGCTATTTTTAAGCTTCACTTGAAAAATTCACTTTGGATTCCTCCCTGGTTCCCTCTGCCCTCTACAGCGGACGGCTGATGCACATATGAACATCAAATGAAGGGATGTTGGCACACACCATCTCGAATGCCTTTACACTTTGCCTGTGCATGTTTTCAGGGTCAAAGAGATGGAAAAAGTATGTTCCAGGCTCAAGGCAGCCACGTATGTCTGAACATACAGCGCACTCAGGTGAGAGATAGCCATGTGTGTGAAATACGAACTAGCTGGGGACAGAGCTCTGTGAGGGAAACCTGTGGGAGGAGGAGGGGGGGGGGGGGGCCGGGACCAAAAGCCCTGACAGCCACAGTGGTCTGGAGCAGAGGGAGAGAGAGTGACAGACAGGGACACAAAGGGGCTGAAAGGAAAGGAAGCTCCAGAAAGAGGATGAAAGGGAATGAGGGAGAAAGAGGTAATGGCAGATTAGAGGGGAGCAGAGCAAGTGTAAAGCAGAGCTAAAGAGAAAGAGCCCAGCAAGGGGGAGTGATTTGTTTGGCTCAGATGGAGTCAATATTTGCTCCATTCCACCAATCCTGTGCCAGGGCGCGGATCAAAGCGGGGCGTCTTTGCTCCTGACGAACCACAGAGAGGCAGAGCAGACATCTTTGCAGTCTGGCAGGGATGCAGGAGCGAGAGAGCCAGGAGAGATACCATTTCAGTCATTTAACTGCATTTCAGCCAGAGGTCAAGAGCTAAAAAAAATGCAGTACAAAGTCTTCAAAACAGCATAAGTGGGATATTTTTCGTCACAAAAATAAAGATACAAATGATTCAGAAAGTTTTTGGCAGGTGCACATGAGAGAAAAGTAAGCCGCTATCATCTCTTGGTATCAGATACTGGGGTTTTGTCTGGATCCCATGGCAACAAGACGAAAATAATGTGTCCCCTGCTTTTGGTGTCCCAGTGCAGTAGCTGCAGATTACCAGACAGCAGTAGTCGGCAGTGTGGCATCATCCTGAAAAGTTTAAACAGATGAAACCTCTTTAAACAGAAGTCAGAGAATAATGAAAGTAATTAAATGCTGAATCATGAGATATTGACCTCTTATCTCCTACATATTTCTGTTTTCTGTTTCCGTAAGGCTGAAGCACTAATATTGGCTTGTCAGATGTAGAAAAGGACAAGAATTGGGTTTAACACCCGGTGTCCACTTGAGAGTGAGTTGATGTTCATGTCGGCCTTTGTGTGAAATGACAAAATTTCTAACAAGACAGCAACAAGATGGCAAACGCTCCTTTCGCGTTGATCTGTGACGCCAATATGTCCTGACAAAACTGCAGTATGTGATGCTGTCGGAGGGAAAACAGCCTGAAATAAAAGGGTCAGTAGGTGGAACACTATAATGAGGACATTACAGGACTGCATTTGTCAATGGCGAAACATGAGAGGGGTCAGTTCAGCTGGGTCCTAATTGGCTGTGGAAAACGCGGACATAAAGTTGTGCCAATTATTCACACAAAGAACAATTGTCCGGTCAGAAAAAAAAAAAACACTGAGTCACATATGTACTCATCCCAACAGCAGAAATGATGTTTCTGTGGATGAGCACATACGACACAGCTGGATGGATCTGCTTAGCAACGCCACTAGGGAGCCCACGCCCTCAGAGGCCTGCGCCCATGTGGCACACCAACAAGCTGCTTTCAGTCATTTCACATCCAGCTATTTTTCAATTCCATGTGAAAAAAACAAGAGTTTGAATTGTGGAAGTACAGCGATCTGGCATTTGGCCATCACCATGTAATCCTCGTCGGATCCGCTCCACCCTTGGTGCTAAGAGGGTTTTTTTTTTTTTTACGTCAGCCTCGGGGACAGAATGTTCTCAACCTGCCAGGGATCACAACGTTACGACCGATCGGAGGATACGACTCGAAGCCTCAGACTCTCACGCAAGAGAGGCAGAATCTGAGTCTTTAGGGGCCGAAAAAACACATCGGTGTGGACTATCTTTGTCCCTTTGTTTCAAAATGAGGAACGTGGTGTGTTCAGCAGAGGGAAATGTGGAAGTTATCCTGCCAGGCTCTTTATAGAAAAGAACAAATCCTGGTAGAGGAGCAGTCGCTCCAGCTGACACAACACAGAGCACCAAGAGTTGGATGAAAATGCATCCTCAGGAACTGCGATATCACTCTGGCTCCGTCACTCTCTGATGATGCCGTCTTTTTACCTCACCAACAGTTGTTGCCTGGTGCATTCAACTTAAAAAAACACATATTTGATCTCTGCCAATTTGTGTACTTCAGCCATCCCATACATTCCAAACATAAGACGTCCTTAAAAAGGCCACCCGTGTTGTGCCCCAAAGCAACATGTTTTCATCTTGATTGTTCCTTCCCTGGCTCAAGCGTGATGCTGGATCCTGGTGGAAAAATGTTTGTAAAAAAAAGAAAGAATGTGTACACGAATGTGGTTGTGAGTGCCCCATGTCTATCACAAAGTCCTGTGTAAGAGCAGATTGTTCATCAGCTAGACTGTACGCAGGCTAAAAGTGGTAACTATGTAATCAGGAGCTTTGTGGATAGCAGGCATTGTGCCATCCTGCACCGGTTCTGGAAATCCCAGATGCCAACAAAAAGACGACAAACTCTGTGTATTGAAAAGGAGAAAAATATTCAAGAAAAGGTAGAGAATGATACAAATTCCTGTTACATTTATTTTTTTATCAGAGAGATGACAATTTACTTATAGAAGAAAAAAACACACGTATATAAAATACATAATTTGATCTAAAAACATTAGTAAGTAAGCAGCTAACAATGCTGCTACCGACCTAGAACAGAAATGCCATGAAACGCCATGAACCCTAACCAACTGTTGTGTTGAGGGGCCCAGATTTCTACACAAGAGCGATCTAAGACTGGCTGATAATACGAGACTGTCAGAGAGGCCCCTTCCATGATGCTTACATGCTGAATAATGCATATTCCCACACAAATTAGCATTTAATCAAATGATCGCAGGTGATTTTTGGAATTTGGGGCCCTGATGAAGCTGACAGCTGTGTTTGACAAAATGAGCTTTTAACATGTTGTGAGGCTTGCTCTTTGTTAGATGGGCTATTAAAGAATTTATATGATGTGAGCAGACACCAAATTTGAAAGCGGATTTTTGCACACTCACTCAGTCTGACGCTTTATCTTCCAGACCATCTTAATTTGTGAAATGAAGACAAATGAGTTGGTTTTCAGCTGTGGGCGGACATCTGTATAGCTGATTATACGTCTTGTGTGCAAAGCTTCATATTTCAAACTACTATGATAGGCTGGACATCACAGCTTTTTTTTCTCTTGCTGGCTTGAATGAGAATAAAGGAAATTATGCAAATTGCACACAGCATGGTCACTGCTTTTGCAGTTCAACCATTAAAACTAATAGAAAAAGAAGATGCAGGTCTGGCCATAAAAATTCTAGCAGATGCAGATAATTATCCATATCCCATGCCCAGAAACTGTGATTTTTTTATGATAAAACATTTATGCCAAAGACTTGACTGTGCCCTGCTGCAGCCTCCTTTCCTTTAGGTTTGAGTTAGCCCTGAAAAGCAGGAATCCTGAAAGCACACTGAGGTCACAGTGGGAGGTCAGCCTCCTTCATATCTGTCCTCCAAAGGTTTTCTCCGGTTTCTGCACACTGTGACTGAGATGATGTTTGTGAATGAATGGAGTTTGATGAAAAAACCTGTTAATGCGTCGTCAGCTTTCCGGGTGGCGTTTCACATCATTTGCTCTCTAAAGCAAATGTTGTCCAACGGACTTTTACTTTGCAGATAGAATATTGATGAATAAAGATGGCCGTTTGATTTCCCTCACATCCGATTTGAGCTTGGAAAAACAAATGAACTCAGTTTTGCACGGCTAACTTGCTGCTTTGGAAGAGTTTCTGTAGAAACTCATGTCCCACCTACAGTTGGTCTGACAGCTTTTCTTTTACTCCTTCTTGATTTCTTTAGCTTCGACCAAAACAAGCAGCAGGGTGGGCTCTCAGAGCCAGCGCAGGGCGTCTTCCACATGGGCTGGAATAAAGTCAAGCAAAAAAAAAACAGTCGAGGCTGGAGCTTTCCGAGCTCTTCCTCACATTAAATCCACTTTACAGTACGCGATGAAAATGATAACAGTAAATATTTTTAGATTCGCAACAGGAATGATTTATTCTCCCTCCGAACTAAACTGGCCTGAGAGTCAACATGACCTCTGACCTCTCCCTGAAACCATAAACTCCTCCCTCCCGAGAGCGATTCAACAGGTTTGCTGGAACAATAAACTGAATGCCTCTTTCACACAGAGGCTCCTCATCTAGGTCTGCTCACTCTAGGTATCCCAGTCTGATGGGAGCAGGATAGGAAATCAGGTCAGCAGTGTGTTGAGCATAGCAGACATACTTTGGAGCAGACTGAGGCCGGCCTGAGACTGTACACCACTGTGCTGAGCTGAGCTGCCACACACTTATCTGTGTGTATTTGTGAGTGTGGCTGTGAACATCCATTGCCTAGAAATGAACCTAAAACCAAGTTGGCACATGGAAGGAGTGACGTGAACACTGCCGGGTAAAGTTGGAGCTCAGCTGATGGGTCACTGATCACACATAAGCCAGCAGCTAACTAAGCTGAGTGTTAAGTCTGAGACGAGCAGTTACTGGAAAAGGGGAGGGGGGTGGAGGGGGGTGGGGGGGGGGGGGTGCAGGCTGCCTGGGTGGGCTGAGGTTTTGGGGTATCCAGTTTAAGTAGAAAGCTTCTTGACAGCGTTCTTCCACTGCTGACTTACTTTCGAAAGAAAGTATTTTCGTTTGATTGTTGCCTGGCAATGTATACACACACATACACACAGACATACGCACAACCAAACAGACACACACACCAAAAAGGAATCCTCGCTTCCTGGTCTGGAGCTGTTTTCATGTGTGTGCTGATGCTGTAACGCTGTCCAACGATATGCAGCAAGAGCATAGAGCCGTCACTCATTTCTCTCTATTTTCCTCCTAAATATCACAGTTATCTTTAAAAGTGCTTCTGAGATACAGCTCTCCAGGATTTCTAAAGGTCTTTCAGTGTTTTTCTATGGATGTTGGCTGCAATGCCACTCATTTTCAATCAAGCCCTTGTGTCTGACTATTTTAAGGAATCGCGCTTTTTGTTTGTTTGCTGAACCTTTAAAACTGACCTATTAGTCATTGAAGCTCCAAAAAGGCACATAACTCAAGGGATGAACCAGTGTTGGGCTTACTCATGAGAGACAACTTAACTAAAAAAAATCATTTTCATCAGTGTGTTTTGCCACTTTCAGAAAAGACTAATAAACTTTCCCCAATTTCTTCACTTTATTCTACCAAATATGGGAAAACATCACTATTTAGATGCAAAGCAACTTTTTACATCTATGAAAATCCAGACCTGACACAGAACCAGATTTATGCATCTGGACCATCGGTGGATCGACCTGCTGTTCCCTAAAGCCTCATCAGAAATGGTCCCCGGGAAAGCTTGGTTTCCATGGAGACATGGAAAAAAGGTTGAGCCACGCCAAACGCCACAGGAGGCAGACTGAAAATCAATGACAGGAGGTGTGGTGGAGAGATGGATCCTGCCCAGAGCCCAGACCTCAACAGTAAATCCCCCAGAAGAGCTTCAGCATGTCCGTCAACCTGCCAGGAGAAGCCTTTCTTAAAGAAGCAGCACTCTTACCAAATACTGATTTTCATGCTTGTTCGAATTTGACATTTTTGCTTATTTATATTTCTAATCGTATTTACTTCAATTCACAGCACTTGGTAATAAGTAAAGAAATGAGAGGTGACTCAAACCTTTCCCAGAACATTGTTTGAGCATAAAGAACATTTACCTCTGGCACACCTGTTAGAGTGCAAATGATCGAGTGAAATTCCCTCAGGTGGAAATTTACAAGCCCTGTTCAAATAATACTGACAGAATATACAGAATGAAAAAAGAAAGATGACCTGGAATAATGAGCAGCGGAGGTACAGTGGGTGTTAACTGTACGCATGGTATGACTGTGTGCTGAGAGGTCAGAGGAGGGTCGTGTGTGAGGCTCTGTGTGCCACTGGCTCCCAGCCTCACAAACCTCCTGTTATTGTTTTCCGTGGCTTTGCTTTCTAAGGCCACCCTGGCAGCGATCATCTCCATACCTCTCCTTTCTTTTTTTTTTGCTCTTTCTTCAGAACACACACGGTCATAAAACACCAGCGCACACACACGGATTATTTATAACTAGGTGGAAGGGAGAGGCAGCCCGGCCTTGAAGGGCCTATTTTGGGAGGTTTAGCCTTCAATCACTCAGGCTGACAGCTTCTCTGTGATACCAGGAGAACAATACTGAGCAGTCTGTTTATCTTCCCCCAGCTGGCCTGTTGGGCTCTGCCTCCCGCCTGGGTCACAGTCACCCTGCCTCCCGCCAGGAAAAGAGGACTTCCAGGACGACAGCAGTCTCGCAGAAACCAGGATTTGATTTTCCAGTATTGAATTTGTCCGCCTGCCAGACATCTGCAGCAATAGTTTTGTCCAAGACAGTCAGCCCCTGCAAACCAAGTCAGAGATACCACACATTTATCTAAAACTCTCACATAACAGAAAGCGTACAACCGAGTTGTGTGATGAAAGAAGAATCCCTCTGAAAAACAGAACGAACATTGAACTGACACAAAAGCGACAGAACAGTTGAAGTTTTTTACGTTTACTGTAAATTAGACAAACAGATCCAATGTGCGTTTTAAAGATATTTACCCTCATTTAAAAAAAACATCCACAGGGATCTTCTTCTGCATCAAGTCTTAACAGGCCAAACAAACACGAGCCATGTATTTACGGGATCACATTTCTCAGACATGATAACTCGTTGCCTTCCTTCTTTGTGGTTAACAGTAAATTTCATATCTGGTGTTTGGGGAGTGTTGGCCAGACAAAAAAGTAGGACACCTGATGAGATCATGTTGAAATATGAGACATTATAAAGACCATATTTCAACGTATTCTGTTGTTTTAGAGGCAAACCTGCTGAGATTAATCATCCACGAGTCAAAATATGCTGAGCCCTGCTCAAAGGAAAAGAATGAGAAATTTAATGAGAAATTACCCTATTGGTTGCACAGGATCCTTTAAAGGCCTTTAGATTTTAAAAAATGTCATCAAGTTAACCCACTTTGGATGTCAGAGTGAGCTTTTAGCCTCTACTGTCTTGAAAAGCCTTTTTGTGTGTGTACTGTTGCAACAGAAGCCATTTTCTTTTTTGGTAAGTCCCTTTGGCTAAAAATAATTTGCTATGAACTCTGTGTGACTCCACCAGTTCAGTGAAAGATTGCCGAGTATGTGTGTGTCTGTGCAACACATATAGAGGAGATAAAACGCTGTAGGGTGGGCACAGAGGAGATGTGAGGAGAGCAAAGGGAGGCTCCTGTTGTTATCTACAGTAAAGATTTGAGGAGTGTTTACTGGAGTTAATGGTCTGTGTCATCACTATGCAACTACTGTGTAATGTTGGCTGGTGGCTGCTGTCTGGGTCATATTTTATCTCCACCATTTGGACGGAGCATGCAGCAGAGTGAGGACAGACAGCAGGCCGATTCGGGGAAATCTAGACAGAGAAAACTTCTTTCATTATCCATCAATATGCTGGCTGACCCCCCACCCCCTGAAAAGATTATGGTTCTTTATCCTTTTCAAAATTGTACAAATTTAGTTTTTCTTTCTTTAAAATAAGCATCACTTTGATAACTGAAACTTTCAAAGGAATGATTAGAATTCCTGCCCTTAAAGTACATGCAAGTATTTAGTTTTACTGGTCTTGTGTTTTGGGATCTGTCTGACACTTCAGCTGCATCAAATTCTAAGTGAATTTGGTTGTGAATTTATTTCACAAAATGTAAAACACATAAACATATGCAGCAGACATAAATAATTTTATGAGAACAATCTAACTTTATCTAAGTTCCATCTTTCCTGGTGATTTGCCTCAGAAGGTTAAAACTGCAGTTCACATGTTTTTATGCAAAAAGATTTGAGGCTCTGGCAGTAGATAAAAAAAAAAGCATGCAACTTAATTTGCCAATGATAGCGGGGGGGAGGGCTCAAATGGTATCAGCTGATCCTTAAGAGCTTGAGTAAAGGCAACTGGACGCCTTCTTGGATCTTTAATCCACTTTGCATGAGATTGTAGGAATACCATGACCTGGAAGACTGAGAATCTGCTCCATCTCCTGATGTAAATGTCAAACTCAGAAACTCAGAGAGGACACAGAAGTGATGAGAAATAAATCATTTTAAAAGCACGCTGACGTCCTTAAGGCCGGTTGCTTCCATTTTACCTCCACTGAACCATGATGCAGCCTCTCAGAGACACTGCTGTGGACTGTGTCAAACTGTCACATTTCAGGGTGAGTCTTACATTTTTCACTGGATCAGAAAGGGCCCAAGTTTCAGATTTGAATCTCAAAAGCGTGACGTATTCAAATCTTAACCCAACACCTGTTCATGTAGTTCTCTTGTAGAGAGTAATATTTAAAAAAACTGCATCTGCAGATAAGAATGTTCAAAATTGCATCAGCTCACCTCTCTGGCCCCCTGAAATGACTTTCAGTGGAACTGAGCTCACTATGGACTCCACCTGTCTCACACACACACACACACACACACACACACATACACACACTTCTCTGCATTGGTTTCTTTTGTCCCGTCGACCTGATTTATTCTCCAAGAGCCGACGCCTCCGTCCCAGCCTCTGTATCATTGTTGTGACTGATGCCTTTTCCATCCTGCTGCCCTCTCTCAATTAAAAAGGAAAAACGTCCAATCCCTTTGACCTCTACCTTGACTTGGCTGTTTCCCCCAAACACACACAAAAACACACAGTCCTGACAGCTCCTCCGTCTCCTATTTTAGTCAAATCCCCCTCCTTGTCCTCTTTCTTTCAGTCTTTTAAAGGTATGCCTGGTTTTCTTCCCTCTAGTCATCTCAGGCTTACATAAGCCTGAGGTTTGCATTTTGAAAGGGCCTTTAGTGAACAAACTGCACCAGCAGCTGAGTAATGCTGATATTACAGTGGCAGTTAAATATCCCTCAATTTATTCTGGAACATATATAATAGATTCTGTTAAAAGAGAACAAACTTGAGTGTTTTATGTGTTTTATTATAATCTGTAACATCCACATTTTCAGATGAAGCCTGAACATAAAGATGAGAAACTGATACCGTCGGTAAATAATTAGCTCCTGGACACTCGTATCAGAACTCATCCTGGTTACTCCTTGTGTCTCGTAGGAGTGTGAGCGACCTCAGCACCTCCTCTGTCGGCCTCCTGCCCAGCTGCCTACCCCCTCTGCTCCTGACATTCACCGTTCCACTCTCGCACTCCTTATCTCCCACCACTAAGACAAAAAGAAGAACATAGAAAAATGGATGGTAAATTCTATTGATGTCGATGAAGGGAAAGTATAAAACAACCTTGATGGGCCTCAGTATTTCCATCAGCCCCGAGTTACTGGTCTTTACCAAATATGTAGTTGTACTGGGCCAGCTGAGCAGAGCGAATCTTCTTATTTAGGGTGGTGCTTTGATCGTCATTCAACTCAACCATGAAGCCGGCTTCATGGAACTGCTGAACCACCTGAAGAGGGAGAGGAGGTGCTTTTTTGAACTCACAAATTAATCAGGAAAGAAAAAAAAAAAAACAGTCAGGCAGACAGTAGACGGTCAACAGATGGCCGTCCCACACTGACCTGTCGGCTGTACGACTCGCTGTTGCCCCCTACAGGAATGACCACGACCTGAGCTGGAGACAACCACAGCGGCCTAGATTGAGCGTAAAAAACAGCAGCGATGGTCACGTGGGCCACATCTACAGCTTCATCTAACTTGTAGGCTTATATATCCTATAGTTTCTCACCATTTCCCTCCAAAGTTTTCAGCCAATATCGCAATCATCCTCTCCAGTGACCCCAGCACTGCTCGGTGAATCATCACTGGCCTGTGCGACTTGCCGTCTGGTCTGAGAGAGAGGTCGGAATTGATCAGGCCACAGTGCACATCAATGCAAAAGATTGGTTTAGCTTTAGAGGCATAGATGTCCGCTGACCAAAACACACATCGAACGCATTTCTCTCTTGCTCTGTTGTGTTTGCATAAAATGAGGCGCTTCATGAGAAAAGTCTGTGCAGGAACAGGATTTCTCTGTCCAACTGGGAAATCAAAACCACTCTGACGGAGGCTGAACGCCAGAGAAGATGAGTGATGTGTGGCATGAAGAGCTTATAGGCAGAAATGTGGAGCGGGCTTACTTCAGCCGGTAAATTCAATAAGGGAGTGGTCTTTGTTGATCAAATTAGGATCCCGTTAAGTTGCAGAGGTGCTTATTTTAGCCCGACCATTTCCAGGAATTTACACACAAACCTGTGAGTTAACCAAAACGACAAGTCGGCACCACCAAACCACAAGTGCAGGATTACAGCAGCACAGATGTGGGAATGTTTGAGTGACTTCATGCCAGAGGCAGAAACAGGGAACCACTCACCCCACGTACTGAAGGTCGAACCGGATTGGCAGCTGGAAGTCCAGTTGGATTGTTGCACACTGGTGTTGACGGCCAATTGCATCTTTGATCAGGATGTCAATCTACCATGAAACCGATTATGAGCTGCAGCGAATCAGAGCACAGCACTCTCGACATGCTGCATTTTTGTGGGCTGAATCGGTTATAAACAGGTTTTCGGGAAAAACCGAACATGCTAATTGTGGCTGACACGCCCAAAGTGACACGCTTGTGAGGAATGTCTATTTCAAGGAGCGTGCTGGTGTGCCTATCTTTAACCGCCTTTGGCCCACCTCTCTGTGCCTTCACATGAGAATGATCATGTCTTGACGTTCTGTGACTAATTGCACAGAAGCAGTGAACTTCAACTCACCTCAACATAAGTAAATGGAGCAAAAAAAAATCTGTTTCAGTCTTAATTAGTGTGAACAGCATCATGTGGCGCTCAGTTTCTCCCTATAGAGCCCGGAACAAAGAGATGCTTACACCATGCTCTAATATGTCAGGCCATGCCAATAAACTGACCTCACAAGAGTCCAAACACTAAAATGAATAGTTTTGCAGCTCAAAAAAAATTTACTTGTTTCATAGCAGTAAAAACAATCTTGTTTATTGACAGGAAAACCAAAACTTAAAGTCAGTTAATACAATCCAGGCTAAAGCCATTCATACAAAAAAATTGACCTGAACACATGCATCCCCGCCCACTGACCTTTGGTCCATAGAAGGCTCCGTCTCCAGGGTTCACCCCCCAGCGCTCACCAAACTGCTGCAGACTTCTCTCCAACTGCTGCTCATACACACACACAGACACACACACAGGCTTAGGGGGGAGACACTGAACATCAATGCACATCATGGCTGCCACGCTGGTTCCTCTCTGCTAAGGAGCTGTGGGAGCTAAGAGCCATAATGTTCAATTACACTCAACTATATCAGGTTAAATTGCCAATGTGCCTATTTAAAAGGCGTCCATGGGGGTTTGCAGATATACATTCACTCGGCAGCTCAACAAAAAGCAGCTTTCAATTGGAAAGTACCACTTGTATGTATGATTGGTTAAGTGTATCATTACACCACAATATTTTTCTTAAAGATTTCTTCCACAGCTCTAATGAAATGGGTGCCATTTGCAGTACAAGTACACACACACACGCTGCGTGAGGATGTGTGTGTTTGTGTTTTACCTGCTCAGCATTGTCCCACTGTTCAGGCTCCCCCAGGCACGGTGTGGGACGTGTGGAGAGCAGGCAGTGGAAGGAAAACCCAAACACTCGATAGACGCTCCGAACAAATTCCAAACAAGACACAATCTCTTCTTCAAGCTGGAGAGAGAAGCAACAAAGCGAGTCAAGATGTACGGCAGAAAAACAAACCAACATCCAATGATCAACAGAGCTGACTGCTAAAAGTGTCAAATTCCAACTGCAGAGGGTTAGGAGCTCTGACACTGAATCATCTGATCACTGTCACCTGCCTGATCTGATCTGTCTGGGGTGAAACTGAAGAACAGGACTATCGTGGTGACGAGCAGCATAACTGGACAGCTACAGCGATATACTTATAGAGGTGCCATATTTGAACAGAACAAACACCCTCATTCATCCAAGCCCAGGCCTCCCGGAATGTCTCCTGTGCCCGTCTAATGGCTGTACACGGCCCCACACGGGTTCCTCTACAGTTTCCACCTGAGGCTCAGGGAGGAGGGGAACGCGGGTTCATTTAATACCTGCTCCGGTGTGCAAAAGATGTGAGCGTCATCCTGGCAGAACCTCCGGACACGAGTCAGGCCTCCCAGAGCGCCCGACAGCTCGTTCCGATGCAGAGCCCCGAAGTCGGCCCAGCGGAGGGGGAGCTCCCGCCACGAGCGCACGCGCTGCTCGAACATGAGGCTAAAGGCAGGTGAACACGGTCAGCCTCTGGGGGGAGCACAGGCGTGTGAGCGTGCACGTGTGTGGGTGCTCACCAGTGTGCGGGACAGTTCATGGGTTTGAGGGCGTAGGTCTGAGCGCCCTCTGACATCACGGTGAACATGTTCTCGCTGTAGTGCTCCCAGTGGCCCGAGCGCTCCCACAATGCAGTGCTGTACAAGGTTGGGGTCACGACCTCGGAGAAGCCTCGCCTCCGGTATTCGCTCTGTGGGAGGTCAGGAAGGAATGACATGTAACAATGAGGGCGCCAAGCGGGTCGGTTTGCCATAACAGTGTCAGCATCAAACAAAGTAGGACATCCTGGTGCCTACCAGCCCCTCGTAATTCATCAGGACTAGAACCAAATGATTACATCATCATGTGGCAGGTGCAGCCTCTAGAAATCTATCAAAAGTGTAAAGATATTCGAAGATTTAAAAAATCCAGGGATAGGTTGACAACTTTTGTAAACACAGACACATTTTTAGGGCTTTAGATAGACTTGTAGTGTAAGTTGAGACAAAACTCAGAATAATTATGGAAAGATGAGTAAAGCTAGAGCAGAGTTGACAATCCACCTTGAGGATAAAGAAAAATAATAAAACTGAAATATATGGACAATCGGGAAATTCAATCATTCAGTCAAAAATCTAATTCTGGATGACAGGACTCTGTGAGGTGTTTTGATAAACAGTCAGTGCACCTTAATGAAGTCGGTGAGGGTCTGGTAGATGTGGGCTCCTTTGGGCAGGAAGAAGCAGCTTCCTGGACTGACCTCATTGAAAAAAAACAGCTCCTGGTCCTGTGGGGGAAAAAAAACAAAAACAAACCCACTGATGTTATTTTTGTGGGAATATTCTGGATCTAACTGTTTCCGTTAGGCTTTTAACTGAACTTGTTTTGAGCACTGCTCCTGAAAACCTCATCTTACCGTCCCAATCCGCCTGTGGTCCCTCCTCCTCGCCTCCTCCTGCTCCCTCTCCCACTCTTCCCTCTGCTTCTCTCCTGGAAAGGCCACACCGAACAGCCGAGTTAAACCCGGGGCATCGCTCTGGTTGGACAGGGTCACGGGGGACAGCTGGGACGGCGACGCGGTGGTGAGCGGAGAGGGTGGTGGGAAGAAAACAGTGAACCAACAAAGAGACGGAAAAAGGGGAAAGGAAAATGAGAGCTGGCCAAAAAGAGAGAAGGGTGATAGCACATGTGATGGATGCCATTGTGTCGGCGGGAGCCCCGAACAGGAACACGGCCTCTGACAAACACAACATCCTGCCTCTGATATTTCCAGCCCCTTGCTGTTGTGGAATCCCAGTCTGCCCAGTGACAGCCCACTTTGGAAACAGCTCGCTGGATCAATAAGGATGAGGAAAATTCCATTTACCCCGAGCGACTCCCGCTGAACTGAGAAGGCCAGATGGGTCCAAATAAAACAGCTTTGCACTGATGCGATTAGTTTAAATTATTGTGTTGGACTACAGCAGGTCATCAAGTCTTCTGTATCTTATTTGAAGCTTGAAGAAAAACGAGACCCGTAAGAGATCAATCTGTGGTAAGCTCGTCAATCACATGGCCACAACTGGATAAACGGGCAAATGCACTGGGTTCTTTTGGGAGTGGCTGTGCAACACAAACTCACAGAAACAATAGAAGGCTAATGGTACAACATTAAATACACAATGACCAACACACCTGGAGCATCTTGAAGTCTTTGAGGAGGCCTGTGTGTGGCAGGAGGGGCCCGCTGCACACTGCTATGCTGTCCCCACATCTGAGTGGCACAGAGGATGGACACAGGTCAGATTTCTGGGAAACTGTTTGATGAGGCTGGGTGGAAGCAGTCATACATGCCTGCACACGGTGACAGTGGAGCCATTCATTTGCTCCTCCACCAGCTGCAGCCTCAGCTTACTGTCCTACAGCAGGAACACACACACACTTAAAAAACACATTCGACAATGACTTTGTTTTGCTCCTACTTAAATAAATCCCTTTAAAAACATCTTTATAAATGATAAATTAAGGACATCAAAACATCCAGAGAAGAGTGTTTTCTCACCATTACATGATTTTTCATAACTTAAACCAAATCCTCTTTCTTATCAGGTGTCACAGAGCTAAAGATTTATGGGGAAAACCATGATTTAAAACTGTGAGTCGTCATCAACAGTGACGTGTGCTGTTGCAGCAAAGAAATTAAACTCGACGGCCACTTTATCAGGTGCACCTGCTCAAGACCAGGTCGTCATGGCAACTTACTAACAACCTGGCATGGTTTGATGGTGCCAGACCGGCAACAAAGCGGTCACAAAGCTCATATCGTCTCAAGCTGGTTTCTTGCATTTGTTGTGCTCCAGTGGTATCAACGGGGATCTGTATCATGGACGCACGGCCGGAAAATGTGCATCAGATGTGTGACACCATTGTGTGAATGTGAATCTAAATCTTTGAGGAATGTTGCCGCAAAGAATTGAGGCAGTTTTGAAGGCAAAAACAGAGGTCAGGTCTTTTACAAACAAGGTACACCTCATAAAGTGGCCAGCGTGTGTGCGTTTATCATCTCTGACCAATCAGCGCTCTGTGTCACCACGTCACTGTTGTGATGGCGTCTCATGGGCTCAGTGTCTGTTGGTAACAGCAGCCGCTGACCTGGAAGAGTTGTCTGACTTCTTCTAAACTCAGCTCCAGACTGAACAAAGGGAGTTTGAGAGCTGCTGCCTCCTTACACCTCCCCTCCATGTCACTGAGGGACAGTGGGCTGTGGGTCAAGACAGATGTAAACTTAGGAAGTTATATAATCAATACCTCTGATGAAGTACAATAAAATCTTATCATAAGAGCCATATAAACAATGCGGAATGTGTTCGCTTTGGTCAGCAGTTGCTGCTGAAACACAACCATTTTATAAGCGATGAAGAATCTGTGAGCATATGCAGGAGAAGGTCCAATGAAGGCTTTACCCGTTGTTCAACACGTGATCACAGAACAGCCCGAGTTCTGACGCTCCTTCTCTGTACACCTCGGCGCCAAACACCCGCTCCAACACGCCGCCCAGGACACACGCCCCTGTGCTCCATGCTGCCTGAGGAGTGGGTGGAAGCACATTAACACCAAAGTTAACAGTGGTTGTGACAAATAAAGGCTCATCCTTTTCCACTTTCCAACCAATACCAAAAACAGGCCAACTTAGACTAAAAAAAACAACCAAAGATGGTGACATGAGAGCTTTCAATAGCTTGTGTGTCAGAGGCCTAACAATAGCCAACAACACTGGTTTACATCACTGTAGAAAAAAAAAAACTGATTCAAACCAAATAAAAAGAAACAGCATTTTCAGTCTTTAGAGAAGAGCTTTTAGGTAGACCAAACCAATAAGAGCAACAGCATCAAAGATGAAGCACAGCTGCTACACGATGATGTAACAGCAATAGGATTAAATCAAATGACGAGTATGTTTTGATAACCTGGTGGTAATTCAGAACTGTAAACTAATGAATACTGAGATATATCTGAGATTAAGGGAGCAGAAGTCAGGTAAAGGACAGGAATAAGTTACCTGTTTGCCCTCAGCTGTGTCAAACCCCAAAAGCTGTAGTTCACAGTCCGCCTCTAGAGGTCGTCCAAGCTCCCACAGTTCTCCATTCACCTTACCTACCAATGCTCCTTTCATCCTGCAGAATCAGCAGTGTGAATGCACGGAATACTTCAAAGAGTTACACTAAATTGTGTGAATATGATATAAAAAAAGAAACAAGTATGCAATAAGTATTTACCGCACGCTCTGTGCAATAAGGTGAGGTGTGGTGACACCGGCTGTTGCCTTTACTGTCCGGCCATCAGCCAGGTGGACACTGAGGGGCTTTTCTGTGGCTTCAAGTCTTTTCTGACTTGCTCGTTTGTCCCTTAAGGACTCAAACACTCGCAGTCGCTCAGATAAAGCTGGAGACACCTGCAGCTAGAGAAGAAAAGAATGAGATGAAGTCAAAAGGGCCTTGAGGATCGTTAGAAAAATACAAATTAATTAAGAGGTAGTGCTTGGTTATAAATGCTGTTTTACATTTAAACTATGACATGCCATTGTAACAGGACGCTGTACTCAGAAGTTACTATACAATATCAGACATGAGGTATACACATATGTTAGCAATAGGTTTATGCCTAAGGTAGCTTATTTGTGTGTCTACATGCAAGTATGTGTACCCACATCCCCTCTTAAGTTTAATCAATATATACCTAAACCCTAAAGTAATAGAGACAACTGAGCTGAATTCACTATAAGGATACTGTAATAGGCATATGCCAAATGCAATTATTATATTTTAATAAGCCCTCTGGGTATTATTCAAGAGTTATCCAGATAAGTATTGCTCTTTTTTTGTGTCTTTAGAGATAAATTAAGGTTTTTTACCTTAGTAATTCAAAAGTAACAACAGGAGTGTAATATTACAAAGAAAGCAGGTGGTGTTTTGTTATGAAACTCTATAGTTCACATGTTAAAATCCCTCGTAAATAGAACCAGAGGCTAAACTGAACTAGGCAGGTTATTATTATTATTATTTTTACAGGTTCAGACGGGCTCCATCTCCAGCCCCTCACTACCCAGGCAGCATCTCCACCAGCTGCAGCTCAGCCCTGACATAACACAGTCCTGCCGGCTAATCTTAGCATGGACGCTGTAGTACGAGGACGCGCACCTTGCTGTACCTCCTGTGCACGCGATACGTCGCGCGGGCTGCCGACCTACTGATAACCAGCCGAAACAGCTGTGTCCCCGCCATCGCAAACACGCCTCGCTACTAGTTCATTCCCAAAAATGCCACATTACTCTTTCTCCTTCCCTGCGAGCGGCCATAACACCGGAAGCGCGAGTTAAGAAAGCAGCGGTGACGTCATTGCCGTAAACTTGTGACGCAGACTCGAAGCTGCGTGCGCGCTCTGGTGAGCCCAGAGCGCGCTTTTGAACAGAAGATGCGCAAATGGATAAAAACAAAAAAACATTCCACCTCAAGTTGGAAAAACAAATAAGTAGCAGACACAATTCCAAACGCTTTCTATTGCCAGGTCAGACATTTCAGACTTATGAAAGTCCACCCACATAGCGTCAAAAGCCCAACTCTGTCTAACAGAACCATGAACCTGCTGCATCTTGAGGCAACAAGGCTGCACAGGAGCGGGCGTACCCCTCACAGGGAGGCGGGCTTTGAGTGCCAGTTGTTCCAGTACTCAGAGAATGTCAATTATCTGAGAAGAAATATCCATATAAATCCCCATACAAAATAACCCTCCATTATTACGTATCACCGACACTTGAAGACCTCTATTAAACATTCCGTTTGTGACGTTCCCAAACACTAACAAACATTTGAATGATCTGACGATTTTAAAAAAATATAGTACTTGATGTGCATCCAGCATGTCAATTCTGTCGGGATTTAGATTTCTAAAAATGAGGTTTGGGTTTTAAAAAAAAGCAAGCCTCAAAATAGCTTTTAGGCGAAGTACCACCAAATAGCCACTTGGGGGCACTGTAGGCTCATTTTAAAAAACGGAGTAGTCTCCATAGTAACAGATACATATTCTACTGTAGTTTAAAATGTGACCTAACAATCTTTTATCTTATCAACCGATGTGAGACCTCACTTTAATAATAACACAAAAAAAGTGACCTGACTGTGGGTGAAGTCAGGATTGTAATACAGCTCGACTAATTCCAGTGTTGATCTCCATAAAATCTATGTACCCGTGTCAAAATTACTTTTTTTTTTTTAAACTATGCTGAATAGAAACGTTGGGACTATTTCCAAAAAAAGGAATCAAACTCTTCAGAGGACGGTAAAACATTTTTTACAAAGTAACTTTTTTCGCCTAATGCGATGCATGTAAGACTTGTAAAATGAAGCCTGTGAGTTTTTAAATGTAAGGCTGTGATTTACTGAATACTGTTCCACCACAGCTTAATCTTAGGAGTTTCCTGGCATTAATGGCTTGTCAGCTGAAGGTGGTTCAGTCATGGTGGCCTTCTAGAGTTTAACAAAGTTAGTCAAAACCTGGCATTTCAACAAGAACTCGGCTGTTTTTAAAATGCCTTTTTTAAATTGTGCATTTTTCCAAGACTGTTTTTCACAGATGAGCTGTTTTGCTGATCTCCAAAAACTAAAATTAAATGTGCTCATGTGGGGGAATATGCTAAATATGTTGCCACAGATTTCTTAAGAGGTTCTAAACGATGACCGATATCAGTCAAATGTGAACCGACCCAAGAAAAAACAAATGTATCAAATATATGAGAATGAACATCCTGTTGAGTTATCTTAATGGTTGATGTTCTGCCCTGTCTCGCATTAAGCTGCACAAGTGCTGTGAGTATGGTTGTATTCACAGTGACAAATAACTGCTGCAGAATGTGTGCAGGTTGATAACACCAGAAAGGACTGGACACTCAAAAAGATCAGAGATAGAGCGTCATTGATGAGAACATTAACAGCATGGGAACTTCTCTGATACACACAGACCATCATGGCATCATTAGTCATTTTCAAACTTAAACCAAGTCAAGAGAAAAGGAATTATTTACAGGGGGAGGATGTCACTCCGTGGAGATGTTTAAAAACAAAAAAAGAGCTGTGATCACTGCAAACTGCTTTTGATAATGGGTTGATGCAACGTGTGACTGTAAAGATAAGACATTGAAGTGGCTGAGAACAGAAATGAAGCAGTAACACAACAGAGGCTGAGAAAATACAGTAGCAACAAATGATCCTTCTTGTTAGTGTCACAATGTAACTACTTAAAAACGTTGTGTGCTTATAAAGAAGCAAAGGAGACAATGCATTCCTTGATCAAAAAGAGGAGACAGGAAGTACAGACTTTGACACAGTCTGCACCTCTAACCAAATGGGTAATATTTCCAGGACAGGGGGCAGCATTATAGCAACAATTACAAGAAGAAAAAAAGAATTATTGCTTTACCATTGAATCTTAAAACAGGTTGCAGGATGCAAAAGAGCCCATGAAGTTAAGCACAGGAATTTGAAGGTAGAGGAGTGATGGGAAGAAAAAAGTAAAGAAGCTGAACTTATTTAAGTGAATGGTTTTTAAATTTAACCCTCAAATGTTTCAACTCTGTCTCCGTCTGTGTCTACTGAATGATTAGTGGACCATTCTTGCTATTTACGGGGAAAAAAACAAAAAAGAGAAAAAAAGAGAGAAAAAAAAAAGAGCAACTGAATGCTGGTGCGATATTAAAATGGCAGCAGCTGTGTAAATATATGAAAACAGGCACAAAAAAGCCTAGCCGGGCAAAAATAATTATAACAGTTCAATTTAACATTTAAATAGTAACCAAATAAAGTATCTCCCCCCCCAGTTCAATTGAAACTCTGGATTTTATTCAAGTCAGTACATGTTGAAGCCTACCAAAAGTTGAATGCTTCCCCCTCCCACCATCGCCTACCGAGTATCTTCATGACTCAGTCTAACAATCACGTCAGATAAAAACGCACAATTATCTTCCCCCTTATCTTCTGATTGGAGCTTTTAAAAAAAAGGGGGGGGGGAAGAAGAAAAAAGGGGAGTGGGGGGACAGAAAGGTGTGAAAGATACTTCAGAGAAATTCTTCGGGGTTAAAGCTCATCCAAGGCCTCAATCAGAGTTACCTTCAGTGTCCTCGTTTAGAGAAACAAAAGCTTGAAGAGGAAAATAGCATCAACTCAGTCACTCTTTATATTTACAAGCTCAGTAATGTACAGTGGGAAGGGTAGATGCTGAAGTGAATGAAGCCAGAGAGAAATCATGTTAACAGCAGGAATCCTGGAAATAAGAACAAGAGTTGACCATCACCTCAAAGGAGAAATGCTGGCTGTGGGTGCACAGCACATGTCCATATGCTCACAGATTAAAAAAAGAAAAAAAAAAAGAGACTACTTTAATCACTTCAATCACACACTTCCCAATAACTGGTTTGACATTTTGGAAAAAAATGTCACAGAGTAAGAGGACAGCAGAGCCTTTATTCAGCTGAGCGTTAAGGTGACATGAACCGGCCCGGTCCGTTCTAAGGACGGCCCACTGGGACCAGGCGCGGTGGCTCGGTTAAATCTTACGGCTGCGAGGTCTTTTAGCCCCATGATTCTTTAGCTTATGGACACTTCTGTTTTTTTTGCGCCTTCAAACAAGTCACATCCTATTCCTGTTTAATATTCTGAGATGAGATTAGCAATTTGCTGTGTGATATGAGAGGCAACACTCTTCCAATCAAACTCTCAGCTGGAAATCTAATAAACATTTCCCGAAATGCCAAATAACCGCTTTCTTTTCTGCTTTGTATCTAATGAGAAGCAACTCTGTTTCACTGTCTCTGCATATCTGAGAACAAAAAAAAACATTCAAACATCACACATAAAACCCTAAATGTAAAAACGCCCCCCCCCCCCCACAACTATTGTGAGTTTTTATTCTTACGGTTATGTCACGCTTGTACCAGACCTACTGAAACTGATCTACTGTGTGTGGATAAGTGGAGAACTAAAAGATAGAGGTTGGTACACAACACTCTGCACTATGTAACTGATATCCTCTGATTACAATGATAAGATGACTGGCTACCAGGTTGAGGCATGAAGATTTAATAAGCTATTTACACACAACCTAAAGTTTCTTTAATTGAAGCTGAGTAACAGAGTAGATGTCTGGGCTCATACCAGCAGGGCTAACACACTGCACTGTTAGATGTGTGGCTTGCGCTTCTCATTCAGCTTGTGATGGATGACCACTTCAGTAGCGCGGGGGCAGGAACGGCCTCTTCTGAGCATGGAAAGGAGTGCCTGTGAAAGGAGGGGCGGCCCGCTTCCCCCCACGAAACCCGCCCCTGTGGAGGTCTTGAGACGGGTTTCGGCCTCGCAGCGGGGGCCTCTGAGAGGCGGAGAGGACTGGTGGCCGAGGACTGGGCGTGTTGAGGAGGGGAGCGGGGCTGGAGGCTTGGCTCTGAGCTGGAGGACTAGCGAGGGGGAGTGAGTGAGCAGGGGCGCCATCGACGGCTGGGGAACTGGGAGCGGAGGGGGAGGGTGTGGAGGAGGTGGGGGAGGGGGAGGGAGAGGGGAGAGGCAGACTGAGAGGCTCCTTCACTCGGCCAAGTAAAGGTGGAGGGACACCTGGGGTACCAGGGCGGTGGAGGGGGGGCGTGTGGCGCGGGACGAAGGGCTCTTTAACTGTGCCGGGACGGGGAAGCTTGGGGGGGTCGCCTAGCAATGATGACATGCGTGGTTGGTGGTTCATTTTACTTCCTCTGGGCCCCATCCCACCACGCTCGCCACCATCAGATCTAATGGCGGGAGGGAGAGTTAGGGGACGATCAACAGGGACCAACACTCCCCCCACCATGACTGCAGTCGGCACAGCGGAATGACCAGGTGGAGGTGAGAGGCGCTGCTGTGTGGGAGGCGGAGGGGGCCGAGGGATCGGCGGGGGAGCCCCGAAGAAAGGAGATGAAGGAGGAGGATGATGAAGAAGATGATGATGCAGGTGTGATGGAAGAGGAGGCATGCTCTCTGTGTGGTAGTGCATTGGGAACTGAGTCTGAGGGGGAGGATGTGATAGGGGATGGGGCGGAGGAGGGTGAAGATGAGGGAGGAGGAGGTGTTGGGGAGGAGGAGGGGGAGGAGGCGGCATTGATGGGTTCATGTCTTCAATGCCTCCCTGACCCATGTTAAGAGAAGGGGGGAGCATGTGGGAGGTGGGATGAGCTTCCAGGTATTCCTCCTCCTTGTACCACACCGACACCCCTGGTCGAGTGCCAGCTCCTCCCCCTCGACGAGAGCCTCGACCAATCACACGGATGCTCTCCACTGTCTTGATGCGCTCTCCAGCAAGTGGTCGGTTGGAGTACCCCAGAGTCTGGATGGGCGCGCCCTCAGTGTGGGGCGACACAAGCGTCTCAATACGGTGATACTGACCATCCACCCTATCTCCAGCTGGAGACCCCAGAGCTTTTCCCTTGTCCTCCCTTTTCCCACTCAGACTTCCATCATTAGAACCAGTGCTCATTTTACGAGCGCCAGCAGAAAGTCTCCTCTCTCCCACCCTGTTATTTCCCATAATCCTCAACTGGTTGTACTGTTCCTCTTTCATACCCTTCATATCTTTACCAGGAGAAGAGGAGACCTGCTTTCTCATTGCTTCATCGTCTTTTAACTTGGTGCTGCCCTTTTTTCCGGCTCCGTATCTGGATGAAGAAGAGCCTAGGTAATCCCCGTCGTTGTTGCCTCCTGACGGGGTGATCGCAGCGTCCCAGGGATCACTGCGGTAGGCTGTGGGGGACAGGTTATGCCCTCCGGACGAGCCTAAAGATTCTGGCACGCTCCCGGGAGTGTCCATGATCTCATCCTGGGTCGGCGTGCCGGCAGCCTCGTCTCTCACTGGGGTCCCGTCAACCCCATCGGGGCTGACATCGCCTAGAGCAAGACTAAACCCTGGATTACCCTGCAAGAAGCTGTTGATCTTGGATTCTAAACTGGGGGGAGAGACGGAAGGAGCCGAAGGACGACTAGGAGGGGGAGGCGGAGGAGGAGACAGTTGGATCTCCTTCTCCCAGTCTTTGTTTCTTCCAGGCATTTCTCGTTTGTGGCTGTTTCCAAGATGAGGTTTTGTTTTCGGGGTGGTCGGGGTCACGGGAGTTTTGATGCTTGCTGACTCTGGGGAGGTTCGGGTGGAGGGAGTAGAGGAGGTGTTGGTCACACTTTGCAGGAGAGAGGAAAATGCTGTTCGAGGACAAAATTATAATAAAAATGTGACAAATAGGAACACAGATCATTATTTTTGGAAAGAAAAAAAGAAGAAGAAAGTTTTTCTGATCAAATAGAAATAAATCATAAGTGCCTAACCTGGTGTGCTGGTTTTAGACAGAGCACTGAGTATCCCCTCAGGGGTGATGTCAACACGTGACAGGATGCTGGCCAAGGCAGGGCTTGGTGGGGTTGCTTTGGAGGCTGCTGATTGGCCAGTGGGGGTGGTGGGTGTCCCAGGACATGGCCGGTGTGATGGACTCGCTGCTGAGTAGTCGGTAAGTGCAAAGAGGAAGATTTTTAAAAAGAAAAAAAGCAATGCATTTAAAATAAATAAGTGGTTACCTTCATTTTTCAAACAATTTTAGCTGTGTATCTCAACTATCGCACACAGATGCCACAATTTCTCTATGAAGAAATCTCCTCCCAGCTCTAAACACACACCTGTATTTTTCATGGCAGATGTGAGTGAGCTGAGAATGGAGCTGATCTTTCCAAGGTCCACCTTGGCCAGGTTGACTCCCAGCTGTGTGGGTGGAGCGCTGGGAGCTTTGGCAGATGTGGGAGTCATTGGCGTTGCCGTGGCAGCAGCAGGAACGCTGGTCTTGGAGGCTTTCGTCGGTGTGTTTGGAAGCTTTGCCACTGCATCTGACTTTGAATTCTTGAGAGCAGCAGAGAGCTTGTCTGTCTTGTCATCTGCACAGGGGGAAAAAAGTTTCACAGTTATAGGATGAAGCTCTACACAGATCAATACATAAAGAAGGAATCCTAGATCTACAACGCTGTGTGGCAACAAACCCTCAGCTGCTGCTGCAGCAGCCTCAGCCTCTTCCTCAGACATATCCATGTCCTCCATGTCTCTGTTGTCTCGCTGGGATTCTCCTTCGTCCATGGCCTTTCCATCCAGCTCTGGATCCACCTGGGCCTCAATACCCAGAAAGGGGGAGTCAGAGCCGGTGGGTGAGGGAGCATCTTCAGATGGAGAAGGGATGGGAGAGTCCTCAGGTCCAGGTAGTGTCGATTTGAGGGAATCCAGTTTCCTCTTCAGAGTGGTCACACGGTTGGCAAAGGCGTTGTATGCCTGACGGGGGCAGATACACAGAGGAGGGCGGCGGATTACAGGGAAAATCATTCATTGTAAAAACACTCAAATATACCTGAACCAAATAAAAACCAAAAAAGGACACTTGTACAATAAAATAAATATCTTGAACGTCCCGTCACAGAACTCACATTTGCCACAATCTTAACCTCCTTGTACTGGGTCTCGTAGAAGATGTCTGCATTCCCCAAAGCTTCCAGCAGAGGTGGCCCCGTTTTCAACTCTTTCTCCAGAAAGCTGATGAACTCCTGCAGCTTCAGACTGCCATCCTCAAAGTCCTTGACAAACTTATTCCCTCCTGCCTTGTCTAACGGAGGAGACATTGACATACAATTACTAAATCAAGCACCAGGTGTCCACAGCAGTTAATGTTTTTTGTGCGTTTAAATTCAAATGAGGTCACAGGTTAGAACCAAAAGCAGTGATACCAGTTTTATTATGAGGAGACTATCCTGTTTGGTCATGATTGTTCACAGAACAAGCCAGGAGGTGGGGTTACTTTCAAATTTAGATGCATTTTCAGACTCAGCACATCTGAGTATTTCTGAAGTAAATCAGACGAAGGCCAGCAAACAATTAACTTTTACATGAGTGTGCACACAATAAATTCAATGCTTTAAATAACTGCTCCACTCATGATGATGGTGCACTTTGACAGACACTCAGATCAACATGTCACATTTGAGGCTTAAAAAGGAGGGGGGGAAAGGTGTGTGATGACACAGAAATAATCTGAGTGAGTCCTGACCTTTAAGTCTCTTGAGGGCCTCCGTGCTGCAGACATCCACTCTGAGAGCAGTGAGCTGCTTCTCCCTGAGCTCCTCCTCGGCGACAGCTCGCTTGTGTCTGGACAACTGATCGATCAGGGATTGAAGCTAGAAAAGAGAAGAGGGGCAAGTGAATGAAAACGGCTTTGTTTCAGATGTTGTCTTCAAGTAGGCAGTGGAGAAAATGGCTTACTGTGAACTCTGCAACAACCTTGGACTTCAGGGCAGCTTTGGTACTGGTGGTGGCTGCACAAATAAACAATATAATAATCATCACAATCACAGCAGTCCCAAAAACAAATAAATGGAACAAGACAAAATTGTTGTCAGATGGTTGTGATGAGAAGCTAGCTCAGCACTCTCAAAGTTCTTTGTAGAACAGACAACTGTCAAGCACCCATGTAGACTGAAACTTCAGAAGAAAGCTTTAGATTTGTACAAACCGTTGGCAGGTGGAGCCTCCTTTTCTTTCTTTTCTTTCTCCTTCTCTTTCTCCTTTTCCTTTTCTTTTTCTTTTTGTTTCTCTCGCTCTTTTTCCTTTCTGTTCAAATTGGTTTTGAACTGGGCGATGACCTCCTCAGGATACACACTCCTCTCCTCCCAAATGGTAAAGATCCTCTCCACTGATCTGCGGACTTTCCCATCTCTAACGAAGCAAAATGACAGCAGAAGAAAGGTTGAAGAAAAATGTGGCAAGTTGAGCTTGATTAGCAAACATAAATCACATGAAGCTGAATAAATCTTTTGAATTCTCACTTGATGAGCAGAGCAGCATTTGGAAGGACGTCTGAGAAGGCTGAACGAAACACAATGGCATTCTTCCTTTTGCAGTTCTGTATCACATCATTGGCAAGGTAGAAAAGGTTCAAGCGATGGTTGTTGTCGGCTGCAAACAGAAAAAGAATACAGGTGAGAACTGAAAGAAACAGAGAAGATTACTCCTGAGGGTGGAATATCCAACAAGTGCAACACCACCGGTCCAATTGTACCAGCCAATAGGATCTCCCTTAGATCAAAAGCCCACCCACATATTTTCCACCATAATGAAGATTTCAGAGGATCCTTTTGTAAAGTCCTGGCTCAGTTTACCCACGTCTAAAAATAAATAAATGAAGGTAAAAATATAAAGAAGAGTTTGTTTACTATATAAAAAACAAAACAAAGTACAACTGTATTATCTATGATCAATTTTGTGATGTCTGATATGCTATTTCAAAACACATGGTAGGCCTGGGCTTGTCCCTTCTTCCCTCAGCCTAACATCTGTTCCAGTCATCTGGACAGTATTTTGAACTATTTTACCCATTTCTGTGATGCAGTGCATTTCCTTTTGATTTGCTGCAACACAAGAATTTTCCAATTTCAGAGACGGGTTGATCTTGAGTGGCTGTTATATACGATGGCGTGCCTTGGAAAGAGTTTGTTGTAGGAAAAAAAACACCAAAGCATTTAGGAAAAAGATAACTATATCAGCTATCTTTGAAAAGTACTCTCTTTCACAAACTTGAGTTTGTGGCTGAGGAGCAGACGAGACACGAGAGCTGCTGCTGTGACTAATCTGACGTCATCAGCCCGCTCCGCTGTCTGTCTGTCTGTGCGTCACATGCATACATGAAAATGAAAGATGGGGGGAAGACAGGAGGATGTGCCAAACTAAGCTGTATAAAAAAAATCAAGAACACGAAAAATAAAGAGCAACATTCTCCCTTCTTTAAGTATTTGGTACATTACTGGTAGTCTAATTGGTGTTTTAAAACATCTGGAAATAATTTCACAAGCAACAGAGATGAATTGCAAATGTAATATTTCTAGGTAGTTAACAAGGGTCTTTTTTGGTTTGACACAATCTGAATCACTTTACTTCAAGAACGTGGCAGAAACTAATCCCAAAAAATAAAATAAAGAACCACACTTTTATTTAACAGATGCACGACTGCAGCGTGTTGCGACAACGAAATGGTGCCGTGTGATGTAGGACATACCTGCACACACACACACACATAAACACACACTATTTCAGTGCGAGTCTGTGACTACTTTAACTGTCACCTCAGAGGGGGGTCGGGAGTGGATTGCCTCTCATTTCACCATTTTCCACATGATGGAAAAAAAAAGATGAGCAAAAAAAAAAAAAAAAAAGTACCAGTCCCACTGAGAACCGACAGCCTGACAACTCACATCAAAGCCACAAGAACGGCACAGCAAAAATTTAGGTATTTCCAAATAAAGTTGTTCATATTTCAGAGTGTTTTTCCCCTGGATCAATTTTAAAAAGTTTTGCATGAATATAAAGAGGAGAATCATTTCTCTTTGAACATACAATTGTGAGCACTGTTTGAACTACAGTGTTTGTATGTTCATCTGTATCAGACAAAATGTTACACACATGCTTAAAACACTTTCCATGGCAAGTTAACTTCAGGAATTCTGAATTAATAAAATCGTTCAATTGCATGAATTAGCATTAAAGACTGAGTTAAAAAAGCGGTCTTTATTAGACCCATTTTGCTCGACCTTTTTGACACAGAGATTTAAGCAAAAACATTGAAGCAAAAGCCTCGGCTGACATGTAGCAGAACAGGATCATATGATACTCACATAATACTAAAAACAAAAGATTGATTGAAATGGTTTAAGAAGCTTGCAGAATGCATATTAATCCATAAGTAATAAGCTCTTGACCATTTTGTTTTCTGGAAACAGAATGATCAATATTGTCAAATTCATCGGGAGAAAGTGCTTCAAATCCAATTTAAAAGTCTAAATCTTTCTGCTGTTGGAAATGCCGTTAGATTTTCACTGCTGTGGTCATCACAACTGGTTTTACACACAATTGTTGTCTCTGTCACATTTTCTACATCTGTTAACTTCCTCTTTGATCTAATAGTTATTTGCACAAGTCCTTTCATCTGCAAACATCCACCTTGTCTTTCACTATTCAGATCACGCAGAACAAAATGTATTTTCAGTGATCAATGACATGGCCTGCCATTAAAAGGTATGCAGAGCAGTTGCTCTGTGCAGCACTTCAAATGGCTCCCCTTTGCAGCAAAGGGAGAGCTGCCTTCACAGAGCCGAACAGAGGACACAGTCATGCAGACAAAAAGCTGGGAATGGAGAACCTAACACCACATGATTTTCCCAAACCCGGAAAATTCAACTGCTCAAATTGCCAATCCTGTGTAGAGGAAACCACTCCTAATCGAACATTTCCATACCACCTCCCAAAACCCAACCAGCGTTTGCAAAACAAGACTTCAATGAGTCTGCTGCATAGAGGCCAGCAATCAACATGGTCTGATGGGGAATTTCATCCAGACCGTCAGATGGCTTTAAACCAGGAAATATTACAGCTTTTAGGCCGCATTAAACATCCCAAAATAGTGGCAGATCATTCTCTGAGTTATTTCAGCAACATTTTGAAAACCCGTATTAACGGTTTCATTGGCCCCCGAAAAGTTCACTTCATCATCTGTAGGAAGTCATTCACATACTGAAACAAGAATCGTCAGGGAAAAACTACACCACATCTAATAAACATTATTTAACCAAGTGTTTGCCCTTTAATACAATTAGGAATTAAAAGTGTTCCCAAAATAGTGGGAAAATGCTTTATTTGAAGACTCAGAAGACATTTCTGGCATTCGTCAGAGATGACTTTGTGAGGACTGAAACCTGCCGCCTCACTCCCGTCCTGATGACGGCAAGTTAGAAGAGGGCAGAAAATGTTTTTACCGCTATCGGCACCTCTTTTCACCCCCACCTACACTGAAAATGTTCTTGCATCCAAACACACTTTGCACTGACATTACTGCCAAAAAAACAGCCCCATTTCTGATAAGCCGATAGCCTCATTCTGCATTTTCCTGCATCCGTTTTCTCCAGCAGAAATTAAGCCGTTGGCTCCGGGATGTGTCTGTCGATCAATGCATGAGATTTTTCATGCTTACTGTGAGAGCTGGAGAGGGTTGAATTGTTGTCGTTTTAACCAAACATAAAAATAAGTTAAATAGTGTGAATACAGTCTAATTAATAATATTTGGTCACACCACTTTTTGGTTTTATTTACATAGCACATCTAACTCCACCAAGCCGTGCCAGCAAGCAGAAACAAATGATGACCTGCACACTGTGACTGGGTTTACTGGCACCGCTCCCCTCAGAACACAAAAGCTCTGGCAGTATGCAGCAGCTCATCGTGTCTGATCAGCAGGGGCTTTTATCACGCATTGTTCTGTGGGCAACGATGCAAGATAACCTTTAAAAAAAAAAATCCAGCTGATGTTCTGAGAGACAGATGCTGACCAGTCAAAAAGAAACTCCACATCTCTCTAGATTGTAAGACAGGGGCAGACAGGAAGTGGAACATTTTTAATTCTGTATTTAATTTTGATACAAACTATTTTTTAAAGAAAGAAAGATTTTCCCTGAGCTAATGCATGGATAATTGTATTTGCTTTTACAGAGTGAATCATTTCATTCTTTCTATTGTTACAATTTTATGATTACTAAAGGCGAATAAGTGACATTTTCACTGTAAAATTTGCATCATGTAATAAATCTGTCATAAGTCAATAAAAAAAAAAAAAGGAAAACCAACATATAAGCATCGACACTAAGCACAATGTAGCCGCTTCCTGATGCCTGTAGCGTGCAAATATCTGAATGAGTTAAGACCTCCTATATCATAGTCTGGTTGTCATATTTCAATCGGTAAGCCCTCATTTAATCAAATCTTAAAATATCACTGATTAAATGCTGATGAATAAATAAAAACTTGACTCTTTGTTCAGGCTTGTGAAATAAATACTATAGAATTCATAACTGCTTTGATAACAAAAAAGGAAACAAAAATCAACCCACAAGCTCAATTCTTTTTTGGTTTGAGGTTGCCCCCTATGTCTTACAACACCAAAAAGAACAGAAAATCTCAACTCAATCTGCAAAACCATGCAGCATCCAATACAAATAATCCTCAATTCAAACATACACAATCCAGATTAATGAAGTACGCTGCACTCAAGCTTCATGCAGTGTGTTGCTGAAATAATAAACCTGCATAATACACCTACAGCCGAACAGGTCTGTGAATAGCAATTCATGAAGCCAATCCTGGGATCTAAGGTACAAGCAAGAGTGTCCGTCCTTATAAGATCTGAATATATACATTTTATGATAAAAACATTGGGAAAAAATCAATGCGTATGCTATTGAAACAGATCCTTCAATATGTTGGTTTCAAAAGAGTTAATTTTGTGAAGAATATTAATTATGGATATATTCATATTGAACTACTAATTGTGTTTTCTCATTTCTGGGCAAATTAAGTGACCAAGCAGCTTACAGACATAAACAGCTGTGTCATTACAACTTTACAGCTGCAGTATGAGAAATGATAGGTGGGCTGTGGGGGGCTTTGTGGTCAATGCCATAGCAAAGTTATTATGGGATGAAAGTGCAGCCTAAGAGCCACCCAGAGGCAGCCACTGACTGTAGAAATAAGAGTTGCAAAAGTGCCTTGTTACAAGACAAATAGCCAGGTCTAAACAACCCATGGAAGGCCTGCCTCTTTTGAAGGTTATTTGTGATATATAAAGAAATGCACAACTGGGGCAAAAGCACACAACTGATGATGTGTCCTTATGATGGCAACAATAACATGGTATCCATCTTCAAACAACCTCCAAAATGGAGGGAAAACATGATGAGGAGCATCATAGGGTCCCTCAATTCAACTCAATATTTTAATTTAGGAATGAAGCTGTTAGTAACCGTAACCGTACAAAATTGCATTGAAAGAAAACCAAACTAAGTTAAATGAATTGTTTTATGATCACTCTTGTTTGTTTTAAGAAATGTACCAGTAGGGGTTTGAGGTTAGTACTGTAAAAAGTGTGTAAATAGTAATGTTTTCATTCCGTTTTCTTGACATCAGCAGAAATAAAAACAAAGTTTACTTCACGTAATAACATTGCCTCTACATCACAACGCCAGCTATCGGCAGAGAGCTAGTTTTAAGGTGCAACTAGACTTTTAACAGCCTAAATGACGATGCACCCATTGGTAGCTAATTATATTTAAAACAACTGAACTGATGCGTATTCATTTAAAGTGTTATCCGTCTTAAACACTGCAGAGCATGTTAAGTATATTTAGACTACGTACCTTGGGAGGCCCAACAGTAAACACTGCTATCCGTGTATGCTAGCTTAGCTATCAGCGGCTAATTGTAAGCGGTGTATACTTTCATATGTGTGTTCGATTGTATTGTTAAAATAAACTGTAGTTGGTTAGGTGCAATGCCTAATTCAGCATTTCAGGAAAAGCTGTCACCAGGAGCTACAGATGAGTTTGTTTGTTTTCTAGCAAGCTAATCGCAACAGTCTGAAATTAGCTGAGGTGCACTAGCTAGCGGCTTAGCTTCACAAGCAAGACACTCACATTTCTTGAGCCACTTCATCCAGTGCCGAACAATAAGGCCGTGGTGTTTCTTGTTTTCAATGCACCAAGTTGAGAGTCCTTGTATCGACTCCATAGTGTTGGATACTCCTTGAAGTCGTCGGTCCAACGACGCTTCCAGAGCAGCGGTGGAGCTGCGGGCTACCTGACCACTTGCAGCCCCTGAACCGGCCGCCATCTTTCCAGCTCTGTGTGCAAATGATAGCGATGAAGGAGCTGGCGTAATGAGGAAGACTTGGGCAAAACACGCCCCCGTGCCTTACGCGACGAGAGCGAATCTGAATTTTGGACTGGAATTCATTGAATATAGTTCATGACAATTAACTTAAAGTAGTACAAAAAAGAGAGAAAAATAAGCCCTTTAAAAGACTGAAAAGTGAGAGGAGATGGTTGTGAGACTTTCTTTATTGAAGGCGGTCGCTGTAATGTTACAGAGAAATATAGCTACAGCAGACACCATACTTTGCTAATTTCTCAACAAAAAAAAAAAAAACAGGACTTGAACCTCTGTGAAATGTATCTGTAAGTCATTACCCCCCAACCCCCCTTATTTTCCATAAGTCTTAGCACATCATCCATGCTGTTTATAACATATGGGTCATGTGTTCACTGTTTAAATCAAAGGGTGATGAGCATACATGGGGGTCTTAATCACACAAAGTAAGTCATAATACAACCAAATTCAGTTCATCACATCTGCTTTGGGTGACTGATATACATTGCATGGAGCTATCTGTCAACAACAACAAAAAAAGACAGAATAGCCTATCACAAAAGAAACCACCTGGTGCAGACCTACTACACACATGCCGCCTATTCACAGACATTCTCATAAGAACATCCAAGCAAGTTTATTCTTCCTCCTTTACTATGTTCAAGTCTCTTATGTAAGCATGTGGCCCACCCAGCAGACTTTAGTGCGGGGTAGTTCAGAGGCAGTGGATCTGCAGGGTTGAAGGTAGAGGTGGCTGAAAATATGCTGTCCCCACTGGGAGGTTTCAGTCATCGGAGCCTTCCAATACACTCTGGCTGAGCGCCAGGTCCCAATAGTGTTCTGTGCCGTGTTTCCTGAAGTGTTCTCTGGCCATGTTCTCTGTGGGGCACTGTTTGAACTTCATCTCCCCAAAACTACGCTCCTTTGCTGTTCCCTGGGGAGCAGAGAGGGATATTGAGATTTGAACGGGCCAGAAACAAAACACAACTGACCGAATATAGCAAGAAACGTGTGTCTACACTCACCTCCCAAATCAACCAACACTTGTTGTTCCTCCTTGTATCGTCGTCACCATCTGGATCTAATAGATGAGAGCAAAGGAGCTATTACTGAGGCAAAGCATGCATAAACACATGACTGCAAGCATAAATAACTGCAGATAAAACCACTCTTACCATCTCTTTTACTGTTGTGCTCCTCCCATTTGACTCTGTGCAACATGAGTCTCTTGAACTTTTTCTGGGACTTTGGGCCTTTAACAGAAAAAGACAAAAAGCACCTCTGTTAAAAAACACCTCTGTGCTTTGACCTGCATAACAAAGCACACTGGTTTGGTATTTGGTGTACTGTCACATCTGAACAGAGAGATATTCGCAAAATTTGGGCAATGTTTGCCAACCAGAGGCAAAGTGACAACATTTTTACTAATCATCATTTCAGAAGGTTTTGTAGAAATGTTGCTTGTACTCTAAGCCAGATATTTAAGATATTCAAAGCCAACACTGGGTTTTCAGATTGGAAATGTAACTAAACCCTAACATAAACCTGTTAATATATTTTTGTGTACAGTATTAACATGGAAACATACTACCCCTAAATTAATGAATTTTATTTCCATTTTCGTAGACACTGAGTAAATCATTTCTGATTGGATGAATGGCCTAAAAAGTGACAGCAACCTGAAATTGAACTCCTTTACCTCCTTCTACCACAACAACATTGACGTCTCTGTGCAGCACCACTGAGCCTGTAAGGTACAGCTGGTTGGCATTAGCCTCCACTTTAAACTTCTTTGCAGGATTTTGAAGGTTCCGGATCCTGTGCAAGGATGGTAAAATGTTTAAGCAGGTGTGAACATGTTGCATTATACATTAACCACATTGTGTGTCCCTTTCCTGAGCAAAAACCTACCTGTAGACTGCAATGTGAACACCATTATTGAGGTCCTCTTTTAACCTTTTAACCTTCTTCTCTTTCCTCTGCTCTGCTGTGAGCTTACGAGCAGCATTGGCCTCTTCGTGAGCCCTACAAGGAGGCAAACAAACAAAAAAACACCTTTATCTTGTACAACAAACAATCAGCAGCAAACAGTGCACAAACAAAATAAGTTTGTTACAAACTTCTGCCTCTTGGCCATCTGTGCTCTCACGTGGGCCTCTACTTTCGTGGGGTCTTGAACTGCTTCTGTCCCCAAGACTCTCATCAGATTGGAAATACGAACTAAAAAACCAAAACAACCGTCAGGAATATCCCATTTTGTCTGGTGTTGGAAGCGTCTGCGATCACTGCTGTCTGTGTGCACCTACCTTTTGGCTCGGGTGGAGGCATTAGACCCAGGCGGACCTTCTCCTGCACTTCCTTTTGTCCCTCCCTCCTTGTTTGTCGCCTCAGTTTCTTTTGTTCTTTCTTTGTTAAATATACACCCAGCGTAACTGGCTTATCTGTATCAACTAAGGAAAAAAGAACAAAAAAAGTACACAAAAGTTAACACAATCAATGGAGTTAACAGTCTAACATTTAACTGTTGTGTGTAAATGGAACGGGCTGGAGAATAAAAACCAGGGGAGTAAACGTTCCACAAACTTACCTGGGGGACTCATTTGGGCCGGATGTTCAACCAAGTTGGTCACACCAAATAGTTCCAACTCTTCAAATTTAGTCTGTGAAGTTCTTTAGAAGAAAAAAACAAACAAGAGCCTCAAAATGCATCCGTTGGACAAAGTTAATGATTATCAGCCCACTTTAGTTCTTAAACTGCATTTCCTTACATGGGTATATTGTAAGGCAGGATGTAAGAGTCCCACCACTCAATGTTAGGCACCTCGCCTTCACCAATTTCCTTTTTAGGGGCAATGAGTGCCAGTTTGGTGGAAGCCTGAATTCCTGTCTTTTTCGCTGCCTGTGCAATCTCATTCTGCAGCCGCTCCAGTTGGGCCTGGTGTGGGTAAACATTCATGCAACAGACACAAAGCATGAGTTGTAATGTTGAAAAAATATCCCCTCTCATATAGCCACAACACGAAACTGCAGAGAGTTTAAGGATCAAACCTTGGTTCTAATTCTCTGGGCAATCTTTTCAAAGCGCCCCTGCTCGTGAAATTTAAAGCCCCTGCGTGTACGCTGTGCGGGCGTGATGAGCACACGCTGGTCAAAGTACGATGTGGACTCCAAATCATCTCCAGGCTTCTCCTTCAGCTGCTGACGGAACTGCTCCCTCTTCACTGCTCGTATGTTAGCTGCACGGGGAGAGGAAAATGGTTTGAGAGCCGAGAACAAGAAGTTTTCACATGCATGTTAGGAAACTGGGAACATACCTTTGAGTGTGGGCATACGATGTGTCAGTTCAATCTCTTTGCCACTGGCATCTACAGTTCTTCCCTTCTCATCTAGAATGAGAGGTGTTGGCTTGTTCACCTCCTTAATTTCTACTTTTCTGCATTGAACAAACAGAAAAATCCACTCAGTTTAGTGTGCTCACAGAGGAAAGGTACACCACCCTCCTCTGTCTTTTGTTCTTTATTGATTATAAATTGTTTCATGCTTTGATGTTACTTACGGTGGAGCAATTCCCATGGCATGAAGATTGGCTAGTGCGACTACATTGTGAGGCCCGGTGTTACCCAATGTCCCAAGGATACCAGGCTTCATGGCTAACTGGGACTGGATGCGGGCCTGCAGCTCTGCTGCTTTGCGGGCTTTCTCGATTGCATCATTCATGAAGCTGGCAGCCTGGGAGGGGCCGATGGAAGAGCCACCACCAGCAGCTGCAAAAGGAGAGGAGCCAAAAAGCCGCGAGACTGCTGGGCTCTCCAGCTGCGACTGCGGGGTTGGAAGAGCAAACCGCTGAAGTCAGGATTACCTTCAAGTAGTTTCATACTGAGCCATATTTTGTGGACAAATATTAATCATTTTACTGTTGCAGTGGAGGCCGGAGAGGCAAAGCTCAATTGTTTCTTCCTCTCTTCTATCTGTTTTGTTGCTGCTTCCATCATCTGTTTGATCTGTTGGGGCAACAAAAGCATCATAGAACAGATGAGAGAAAAAAGTTACATTACGATTCTAATCAACTGAAGAATAATTCTAATGAAATACATTTAAATTGTCATACCTGCATTTTAGTAAGCATTCCAGGGCTCTCGGATGGTGGTCCAGGTATGACCTCAGGCTCCTCCACTTCCTGAAAGCGAGGGATTCGTTTCTTCTTTGTAATTGTCCCATCTCCCGGGTCGGGGGCTTCTCGAATCACTCCTGTGTCAGCTTCTTCTCCAAAAACCTCCTGAGTCCAAACAGCCAAAGCACTAACATTAACAAACTCATGCAACTAAATCTCAGGCTTAAAGTAATGATTATTAGAGAATATGTAAATATCATATAAAGTTTAAATCTTATAGATGGAAAAAACAGTAAGCCAGGACTAAGAAATTGAAACCAGGAGGCTTCAGTTTCTCCTTGATATCATTTGTATTTTCACCGTGCAGTCAAAAAGCTTTGTGTCTTATTATTAATCTTAACTGTACAGTAACGATAAAGTCTGGGTACTCAAAGTTTATAACCTTCAGCTCTCTCTTGCGATTCTTTTCTCCTGCTCCTTTGTTGCCTCGGGCAATGCGGCTCTCCTCAAGAGCCTCAAAAAGACGCTCCACAAAACCTCCAGCAGAGTCATCAAGGAAGGGACGGAGCTGATCTGAGAGCAAATTGGAAGTTTTGTTCTTAAAGTGCCTCAGAGTTAAGTGTAAAACAACATGAAAACTGTTTCATTGTTCTCAGAAATTAACTAGATTTATTTAGAAGAAATAATAGCAGATGGAAGTGCTCCTACCAATCTCTCTAAAACTGCCCTTGCATTATTTAATACAAATTATATTTCCATACAAGTCCATTCAGACATTTGTGATTTTCATATTTTAACAACGAAAACTGAATGTTTATCTTTTATTTCAACATGACTTTGAGAAATACGTAAACTTTAAAAGTGAATGAAGCAAGTAGTGCTGATAATAGATTAAGTACAAAAGGGAAAGTTTCCCTTTTTGATCATTTATTGGCAAAGTGAATAAAATTAGATACAAGTAAAACAAATATATTATCTATCAGTCTGCCTAAAACAGGACTATTATTGAATACATTAAGTTGCATCTTAGATTACTCTATTTACCTGTTGTCCTCCTTTTATCCAGCCCCTTCCCTACACAGTGTAAAGCTGCAGTGACCACAGTGGGCTCCGAGAAACCGAGCACTTTCTTCACAGTCCGCTCCACCCATGGTCTCAATTCCTCCACCTCCCGCTTTGGTAGAGACATCCCCCAATCCTGTCGAGAAGAAAATATAGTGTTACAGCTTAGTAACACTACTGTTACATCAATCTGCCTCTTTAACAAGCGGACCGGGTCTGGACAATGCAGCACTGATGTGACTGACCCAAACGGAGGTTGTATAAGATCAAACTCTGGTATCCACTTTGTTGAAGCTGCACTAACACAAACCCCATTTACTAACTAATATATAACGCCACTAAATCAAGACTAAGTTCGCAAATCTTAATAGGTTGAGGGTAATACAGTATATCAGCGCTGACCCGGAGCATGACAATCTCAAATCAATTACATCCGCCAAAAAACTCCCTGGTTACATGCTAACTGATGTTAGCACACAGCTGTGTGCGAGCTACTTAAATCAGCGACTAAAGCCAAAAGAAGCCCACAAACCTTTTGCTTTTGTCTTGACTTGGTCTCAGTCTGTGCACTCTGTAAAAACCACACGGTACAGTTTCGATTTTAAAGGTGCAAACCCCTCAAATGGCAAAGTTTTCTCTGTAACTTTCTGTTTAGCCGCGCCGTCCACACGACGTTTCTATGTTAAGACCCGGAACCGGAAATCGGAGCTGTTTCTTCTTCGTGACTTTTTAACCGAAGTCATTTTGGTTTAATACTTGCTGTTTTCACCACCTAACAAAAACACGGGGAACTGTGCAGTTTGTGAGTATGCTTGTCAAAGTGTTTTAACACACAAATCCTGAACTAATTTGTCTATTTGACCAGGAATATTGAATGATCATGTTTAGAGCCACTACAGCTTTTAGGGCTTCTACAGGAAGAGCATTTTTTCTCAAATGTAAAATATTAAGATTAGTTGCCAGTTAATCCACGAGTGGTTGTTGAAACCTCCCAACATCAGACTGATAAGAGAAAAACACTAAAAAGAAAACCCCAAAATATATGTCTCAAGATATGTGGGCCTCATATAGAGTATCTTAAATGTTAAACTTCAGACAGCATCACTGGGCGGTAGTGAGCCTAACGTGGATATATTCACTCATAATGTAACGCACCACGTTTGGAGAAACCCAGGCACATAATATCAACACAGACAACCTAACTGTGAATCTCAGTAGTGTCTAGCTGCTGATTCTGGCTTGTTTTTCTGCCCATGACCTGCACACTTTGCAGTCAATAAGTAAACCATGAACTCAAATGTAAGGCCAACCACAGCTGTAGAAATAACCAAAGCTTGCACCGGGTCATAAAACAGAACCATGAACCCAGAGGCAGTGATAATTGGACAACTTTAAAACTTAGAAAAATATTGAAGTGTTGCAGAAGTCCATCAAAATGCAGACCTCAAATGAAATATAATATCGTAATGAGACCTTTATGAAGGCTGTGCACAAATGAATGACCATGAACTGAAGCAGCTTGGTAAAGAAGGGTGGGTCAAAGTCACAACAGCTTACAATGTTATACAATGGGGGAAAACTGCAAATGGTGTTTCTACAAATAATAGAATATTGAGATGCACAATGCTTTTTACACACACATACACCTAATCTTTATTTAAAGAATTAATTATGTTTAAAATATAACTTTTTACCCAGTTTCAAATCCTGGTAAGGAATAAGTAAGGGTATAAGGTCAGTTAAGACATCTGTACCGTTAAAATGGAAAGAGAGTGTTGTTCTTTTGCTCAAAGCTCTTAAAACTATTTAAAAAAAATATGTGATAATATCTGTACGTAACCATAAAAATCCTAAATGCCAGCACAAAGGCTATCACTTAGAAATAATAGAGGGTTCTCAGATTTGCCAATACCCATTGCAATGTAAAACTAAAAACATTATGTGTTCACCAATGACAGGTGTGACAGAAAATTTGGGTGCTAGTGGGTAAATCAAATCTGATCTGTAAATATATTGAAGCAACATTTTATGTATTATTTAGTGTAAAAAACTGAAATACAATATATGAATGTTATACCTATAACATTTTAATTACAATCTTAACTTATCTTGATTTAATTGGAATGATTCAACTAGCACCAAACAACAACATTTAATGGCAGAGGTCTCTCAATAAAATGGTGGGAGAGTTCAGTGTTTGCCAGTGAGTGACCTCCATTTTCAGTCAGATACCTTGCACCATAGTCTTGACCATAACTTTGGTTAAGCTGTTTAACTTATTGCTTGTCACTTAATAAAGTAAATGCGGGTAGGATCAAAATGATTAGCTCATCAGTAAAAGTCACACACACACACACAGACTGGCAATGTCATCTGTAATCAACCTTTCATGTGCTGTCCGTCTTTGTCCCTCTAGCAAAATCTATTTCGTAATGACTACTCAGCACATAATATGACAATGCCACAGACATTTCAATACAATAGAAAAACAAAACACACATGGCTCACATGCAGAAACACATGCCCTTACCCACATTGGTAAACCTAGAGATTTCAACTTGCCCGTCTGGCTACACAAGAGCACTGCAGGATTATGGGGCTCTGATGAGCGCTGTGTGATTTAGTCTATTATATTACGGGAATGCTAAGCATTTAGTCAGCGGTTACTGTCCAATGTATGGAAAGCACGAAATGCAGCGTGATATAGGTGTGTAAGTCTATAGCAATGTGTTACTGCTTTGACGTAAAGCTTTGGTAGGACTTTATTGAAGATATTACCTATTTCCTTCCACAAAGCTTTTTGATTAATCAAATTTTAGGTTCTATTTCATCATGCCGACCCAGTTTTATTTCATCGTATCTGACAGGTACCGCAAATCATTTTGAAGATACAGTCCCAGGGGTTTCTGCTGTCTGAACTCCACACCTGGCCAGCCTGGCCCTCAGAGTGTGTGTTTTTACAAGCAGTGTATCATAAATCACTCACACACAGTGTTACCTTCTGTCTCTTGATATATATTTTTCCCTCAAAACACTATTTGATTGTCAGCTGTGCCTTCTTGCTCTTCCTCCTTGGTATTTAACTAATTTGGTGGTTCCCCTTACACTGTGCATTCTTGATTAATTGAGCAGGTGTGTAGGATGTCATCGTCATGGGCAAGCTCCCCAGAACACATCCAGGCCAAAGAAACTGATGAGAGCCTTTCTTGCCTGTAGCCCGGCCGTGCCCCAAATATCACACACAATGTCACGAGATACACGTGAGTCCTTGAAAATGTGGCTCTGATAACTCCGTCTTTCCAGAGTTGGTGACATCACGGCAACGGGGACCACAGACGGTGGGCAAAGCCATCCCTTCAACACAAGGCCTGCCACTGCTGGGATCTTTAGGAAGGCAGAAATGACTTCAGAGTAGCCCTGATTTCCATCCCCTGACTGACCACTGTGCAATTTTAATGAGCATCCAGGCTGTTTTGGGACAGGCCTGCACTACAACCCCCTGCGGACCTCAGAGTGTGTGCATGTGTTACTACTGTACTACAGCTTGCATGAGTGCGTGTCTGTGTCAGCACACATTCATAAAATCATTGTGTGAGTTCGCCTCACGTGAGTTTCACTGGAGTGCAGCGACAAAATAAATGGGGGAGGGGAATTTACTACAAGTGAATAAGCACCTCATTGTGTCATTCCCGTCCTTGCGTGCTCAGCACATGGAGAGTCCCTTAACTTGTTAAAACCGATAAAGCTACAGACCCACATATTAAACCTACACAACAGGGGATAAGAGGCACCTTAAGTTAATCATGTGCAATCCTATTGATGCACGAACACACATGCTCAAATAATCCAACACTGGTTTGTTGAGTCCTCAGAGAGGGGAAACCAACTGAGATCATAAATGACACTACAATAATCACTGTTTTATAAAAACAATGCCATAACATGCAAATACTGCTTTGCCATTTTAACCAATAAGCACAGTCGGAGCAAAGAGACACAACATTTTAAAAAACACAACACAGTAGATGTCCTCCACATGCACCAGAAGTGCAGCAAAGTCAAACGCCCTCCCCTCTGCCCCCTCACACCCGTTCTTCCCGTTCTTTGCTTCTTGGAACTGGTTTCCATATTTTGGAGGAGAAAAGGGGGGATTTAGCAGCGGAGGGGAGAAGCAGGGCAAGGGCTTCTTTGCTAAAAACTGCATGGATACAAGGGGGGGCTGTGGGGGAGGGAGGAGGGGAGGTGGGCCGTCTCTGTTGTTGTAGCGTGGCCCAGTGAGTGTGTCAGAGA